>JAOTRI020011444.1:0-19036 GCA_028564885.2 Zoanthus sanctaehelenae | reverse complement strand
TCTTTTTATAAAAACATACGAAAAGACTTTTATGACAAAATTAGTCTAAACTATGAACAAATCGACAACTTAAAACTAACATATGAATTATTTCATTCCACTAGTGAGAAAACAGTACAACATTTTTCAAAGTTTATTTACAAATGTTTTAAATCTCGTGAAGATAAAACTCTATCAAAAAAGAACGAAAACCTCAGCCTGGAATAGCATTCGAACAATGTTTACTGTTAAAAATAAAAAAATTAAGATAATTAAGTATAATTAAATTATGAGAATTTAAATTCAGCTATAATTATGAAAAATATCAAAAAGATGAATGTAATTAAGATAAAGAAGTAATTAATATTTGTTCCTGTTTTTATTTGTAAATGCTTTAGCAATACCTGTATAGATGAGGTCATGCCAATAAAGCTTGTTACTACTATCTATCTGCTCTATCCGAAATCGTTCAAAATGACGCCTACCTTTATACTACACATTCTCTCGACAGTCTTTTGTTTCTTCCATTTTCGTTAAGAACCATATCTCACGATTGTAAGTGAAATTGAAGAAAAATCCTTGACTAAAGAGCCTTTAAAAGCCTGGTTTTCACTAGCGACGCAAGCACAAGCACAAACGCAAAGAGTCCTTATTCCATTGTGAAAACCACCCTACGAAACGATAAGCACAAGAGCAAGCACAAACGCAAGGAAACAATTTTTTTCCTTTTTTTCTTGTGCTTGCGCTCATGCTCGACTGTTGCAGTGAAAACAAAATACAGACGGAGGCCAATAACAGCGGAGGCAAAAAACTTGATACCACGTGACCAGTCTGACCAATCATTAAGCTTGTTGTGGTCCTCGGGTCCTAGACGATTTCTTGTCATTTATAACAAAGAGACCAAAGATTTTAAGCAAGAAAATAAAAATATAGCGTAGGATGTTGTCGCAAGCACAATGGGGATGAAGAAAGTAACTGTTTTAATTTTCTTCCTGAAATGGCATAGTTAATTATAAGAATGTGTCATGTTTAACAAAAAGTCGTGTTTTAAATAACACGTTTATGTGATAAGGATATACTCAGAAAAAAAGCTTAACTTTTAAAAAACTGAGTAAGGACCGAGCTCATTGTTTATGATTTTGAAACAAAGAAGAGAAAATGAAAACGAAAGAAGAGTTTTGCTTCAACTACAGTTAACACTTGTCCAGCAGCCTATTTTATGAACTGATATGAGTACGCAGTAATTGGCTGTATGGCTGTTGCGGGTGCTCTGCTGAGGTATTTATTATCCCTCTTATTATAGTTTTTTGTGTTGTTAATTGTGTACTACCTATTATCTGTTTTGAATTGTATAATTATATTGATTAACGGCGAATAAATAAATAAAATGAAATATAATATGATTTTTGTGTTAAAAATATAATTCTTGTGCTTATGCTTGTCGACGTCCGTTTTCACTTGACTTGATCATCTTATGCATGCGTCTGTGCTTGTGCTTGCGTCGCTAGTGAAAACCAGGCTTTAGTGAACTAAACTTCCCGCTCAAACAATCCTCAAACGTTTTAAGATGCGCATGACAATAGCAGAATGCTGCTGACCATTTAATGCACGGTAAGGACGCTGAAAGGTTTGCTCGACCTACACCGTTGTGAGAAGAATCAGTTTTCAGCTAGGATCATATTTATGACAATGATTTATCTAAAGCCGTTTCTCACAATTTTAATTCGGTCTTTCGGTCAACGGCCGTTACGATTACAAGTCGCAAAACTAAAGAAATGGGATTAATTCAAACACACTGGATAAATCATATATTCAATGTCCGTTTCGCTTTCTGTATTTTGTCCCGGACAAAGCAGTTTTAATTTTTTTCTCATAAATTTCCATTCTTTTATTTCGTTTTATTTTTGCTTTGCATCACCAGCTAACATTCTATATTTAGTTGTTTCCCGTGCATTTATTCTCACAAAGAACCGCAACACGCCGGAAAGTACAGTTCCAAAATTCCTCTCTCTGTGGTTTAATATCATTTTGTCAACTGTAAGTTACTTATTATTGTAGTTGTTATCCCATTTATTTGGGCTCAAAATGAAAAGCTGTGTTAATATTTGAAATGCAAGAGCTTGTCTTAGCAATATAAATAAGTCAAACAAATGAAAAATAAACTTTTTCTAAATAAATTTTTTACAAAACGCTATTTTACATTGAATTTTCCAAGATTATAGTTGAAGTTATAATCCATAGTTAACTCTGCATTATCTCTAGGAAAACTTCCATATGCAGCAAAGAATAATTCCAAATTTTCGTGTTAAAGATTATGGCAGTATAACACGTAAGAAAATGTGAAAAAACTTGTGATTTACTGACTTGAGATAATTTGCTGTAAATTCGGCATTATCAAGCGTAGCCGTAAGCGTTCGGAAAAATTCAAGACGATTAAAGTAAGACATAACTCAGGAAAACGCAATATTATTTGGAATCAGTATCTGTTGATTATCGATAACAGTAAATGTTAGGAAAAGGCGATTTTTTTCGCCGTGTAAGCTATGGATTTTACTGCGGAAAAAGCCGTGGAATCGAAAATTGCCCATAACTGTCAACACTCAATGGCACTAGTGTAAGTGTGTTGTCCTTGATTTAAGCTTTCTTTTTATAGGTTTTAACTTCGGTGTGTTTGCAGAACGCCAAGTAAAATGTCCCTTGACCCCAATTTGCTTTCCAAATTATTGAATCAGTTGACAAAGATGATCAGTGATCGACAAGACTTGACCAAATGGTTAAAAGACTTCATAGACGATGTGAGAAAACAAGAGATTGCGATAAACAGTACCAAGACTGGAGCGGCTGTCATTGGTGTGGTCGGTTTTTTTGGTTTGTTCACTCCTTTTGCACCACTTGCAGCTGCTGGCTTGGTTGTAGCAGGTGGCGCTGGTGTAGCAACGGCTCTTGGTGATTTTATTGCTAACAGAATTAAAGGTAACAACCTGGAAGGGAAAGTTAATGAAATGAAAGAAGATGATACTGAGCTGGAGAAATTACAGACGAGTTTGGATGAACAAGCCACACGCCTTGCCGAGGTAAGCACATCTCTGTCAGGTTTAATTATATTTATTAAATTTTCAACCTCGAATATTGCATTTCTAGCGTTCTGGGCCCAATTGTTCAAAAGCCAGTTAGCACTAACCCAGTGTTAAATGTTTAACCCACGATCTTGATTCCAATCTTACAAGGAGACATTTTAGCTGTAATTTTGAGATAACCAAAACTTTTTATAGAAAAATCCAAACAGTCTTAATAAATAACCGTTGACCTTTTCTTTAAGAAGGAATTCCTGTTTGAATGTTTGCTTACTCGGGGTTAAACTTAACAGGCCTTTGAACAACTGGGCCCTGATTGGCTCATTCATTCTCGGTTATCAGCTCATATACCGAATGACCATATATGGACTTTAACAAAACTTCTTGGTTATCAATTTATTTTGAAGTTTGTTGTTGTTTTCAAGTATTGAAGGGCTCGGAAAGGTCATGAAATTTAATAAAACAAATATTCCATTCGCGCTTGTTGGATATGAGATGATTATAGCCAACTCGGCAATACGCCCCTCGTTGGCTATACTATCTCATATCCAACGCGCACTCTTGGAATAATTGTTAAATAATCTTGATATAAATGCTTCTGTGTTTTGTGAGCAACACAAAAAATGCTATTGCTAATGATAAGATGGACATACTTTCAAAAGCTCCGTGCTGTGGCCTCCACCGTGCACATGCGCCACTCCACAGAATTTCCATCGGAAAATGGGCATTTAAAGATCAAATATACCCAAATCTAAAAATAGTTTTTTTTCAACCATTACATAGCAACGAAATGCTAAAAAAAACATTTTATAGACACTTATATAAAAAAAAGAATTCTGAAACTCTGCTTTGTGACGTAGTTGTTGTTTTGGAAAGTTTATGCCATTGCGAGTTTGTGGGGAAGAATCTAATTGCTAACTACATTATATTTTCATTATTACTTTTACTTTCTTTTGAGAATTAAACAATATTTCTAGATCTATATTCTTGCAGTTTTGTAGTCTGTTTCTCATACTGGAGGAAAAGTAAATTAGCTAGTGTATTATACATAAATTTCAAATCCTAAGACGGACAAAATTTTAGATGAGAGTATTTTCAAAGTTTATTGTGGAAACTACTCCCGTGCAAATTGATGAGCGGGAGCCGAATTTCTGGAGAAAACTCAAAGTCCTGCAATGAATTACCACCTGCCATGACATGCAGAAAAGCAGAAAATAAAATCTGGTGTTTGTTCCTGTAGCGAACGTGTGTTTAATCTTAAAGTGCAAATGACATAACAAAGTTTCTGTTTGTTTTTAGTAATTGCATAAGTGTATAAAATCACTGTAGTATTAAAAAGTCTTAACAGAATACATAAACATGTTTTTTGAGATCGTAAAATTCCTAAATTTTGTTGAAAAAGTGTCCCGCGATGATTGGGTTCTAATTGACATCCTGTGACGTCAAGTTGTTTACCTCGCGCAACCAGAAAGTGCTTGGATAAGTCTATTTTACTCGCTTATCATTCCATTCTGGTGCCAATTAAGGGGCGCTCTAGCAACACATATATCTTCTACAACCTTTCTTCCTAACCTACTCTGTCGCCATGTTAACAACTTGATGTCATGGCCGCGCGATTCCAGTGGACATCTCTTTCGCTCAACATGGGTAATTCAAAGAACAAAATTCTTGTTAAAAAGATAACATAACGTGAAAAAAAACTAGAATCCGTATATTTGACATTTTAAACTACAAGAAACAGTAGAAAAATTGTCACATGCATGTCATATGCACTTTAAAATCAAAATATATTTAAGCTGTAGAAACTGAAGTTTTTCATACAGGAAAAATTTAAAAAATGACAAACTGTTGAACTATTATTTTTAAGTCTTTATGATTTTTTTATATCCAAACATATCACAGTTAACAACATTTCGTGTCATGTTTAAGACGGGAGTCAACCTGAAAAAAGGAAAAGGAGGTCTCTTTGGGGGAGGGGGGGGGGGGGTGAAGGTTCTATAAAAACTTTATTTTTTCCTTAATTAAAAACCGGGGGAGTGGGTATGGCCTGTATATATGGTGACACATAAAGGTTAATCACTTAACACCCCGCATTGTTTGTCAAAACTTTTCTGACGAGCGGTTTCAGGTGAAAACCGCTAAAATAATGCCTTTTGGGGGATTTTTGGGCAAACATCGGGTATCTGAGCTCATTATTACGGGTTGAGAAGGCTTAAACCTTGCCAGTATTGAAGAACTGTTAATTAGCACTGTGATTATAGCAACAAAAAAAAACAGTTTGCTTGGTTTTAGCTCTGGTTGCTTGCTGTTTCATTGAAAAGGGGATCTGCGAGTGTTTGCCTTAATCCCAGCCAGCTGCATTTTTTATTTCTCTTAGTTTTATTGAAAGTTTAAAAAGTCTATAGAGAGCTTTTGGTGCAGAATGTTAGTTCTGGGCACCGGTGTTTCCCTGTGTGTTTCATAATTCATTGCAGCAACCTCACGAAACTGTTGACCAGTTTGTTATTAAACTTAGGCTACTAGCGTAGCAGAACCGTGTAAATTTGGAACCCTTGAGGACGAAATAATTCGAGACAGACTTGTTTTAGGATGTCAAGATAACAATGTCCGTGATAGATTATTTAGAGAAAAAGAATGTGATTCAAAAAAAGCATTAAAGTCTCTACGCATAAAAAAAGAAACAAAAGCCCAGTTAAAGAAAATTGACAATGAAAACTGCCAAGACCCAGTTAATTACATAAGAAAGGAAGAAAAACAAACGTATGAAATGCTTACGCTGAAGCAATATGGCAATCGTAAGATGAAACAAAATCCAGGAAGAGAACCAAACACATTGTCCAAGCGCAAATATTGTGGTGGACAACATGGGATAAAACCAAATGTCCAGCATGTTGCAAGACTTGTAAACATTCTGGAAAGGCGAATCACTTTCAGACCGTCTACGAGCAAATGGAATCAAACGTACAATGGGTGGCTGAAGACACAAATTTGGATGATGAACTATACAGTGCAGAAAACACTGGTTCAATACATCTCAACTCTCAGAAGTATTTCTTTGTTGCACTACAATTTCGTGATAGAAATATCAAAACCACTGTCATATGCCAGTTAGACACTGGAGCCACATTCAATGTTATGTCTTTTTTCAATCTGTGTGAGATCAAACAACATGGTGACCCAGGTATGGAACCCACAGCTGCAAAACTGAAGCTTTATGATGCCAGTTTAAAGGTAGTCAACATCTTTTAAACTTCAAGATAGTTAACAGCAGACAGCCACCTCTCCTCTCTGGTGAGACTTGTACCAGAATGGGATTGATCACAATCAATGTTATCAACTGTGTAACCTCACCTCCACTCACTACATCACCAGACATTATTGCAGCATATCAGGATGTTTTTGATTATGAAGGTCTCGGTTGCCTACCAGGTGAATACCACATGAATGTGGATCCGTCAGTGACACCTGGGAAACACACACCAAGAAGAGTAGCAATTTCACTGAAAGCAGAACTGCGCAACCATATCAATGAATTAGAGAAATTGCAAGTTCTGAAGAAGACTACAAAACCCACCAACTAGATCTGTAGTGCAGTTGTAGTACGTAAAGGCACCAAGCTACGGTTATGTATCGACCCGAAAGACTTGAACAATGCATTAAAGCGTCACTACCCTATACCTACTATAGAAGAGATTCTACCAGAAACATCAAAAGCTAAGGTCTTTAGCGTGGCAGACGCTAGAAGTGGATTCTGGCAAGTAAAACTAGATGAGCCAAGCATTTATTGACGATGTTTTCGAAGTCATTTGGGCGTTATCGTTGGCTACGCATGCCCTTTGGCATTGCCACTGCACCAGATGAATATCAACGCAAGCAACATGAGGTACTGGAAGGCCTACCCGGAGTGCATGTTATAGCAGACGACATCCTAATAACTGGGCAAGGAGAATCAGAAGAAGAAGCCATGACAGATCACAATCGCAATATGACGGGCCTTCTAGAGAAGGCCAGAGAGGTAAATTTAAAACTGAATGCAAGTAAACTGAGACTGAAACTGACAGAAGTACCATATATAGGACACATACTTACACCTGAAGGCCTTAAACCAGACGCAGAAAAAGTCCGAGCCGTGCAAGAAATGCCCAGTTCAAATAGCACAGTGAGAATGGAAAACGTCAAAAAACTTCAACGTTTCCTTGTCTTTGTTAACTATTTGGCAAAATTTGTCCCACATCTGTTAGAGGAGTGCGAGCCCCTGCGTCGACTCACAGACAAAGTCTTTTGATGATATCAAGAAATTAGTTGCTGCCCATCCCGTTTTGCGTTACCATCCAGTGTGACAGTAGTAAAACAAGCCTTATGGACCGCATTACTTCAAGAAGGTCAACCTGTGGCTTATACCTCGCGGACTCTCACAGCGACCGAAAGACGCTAAGCCCAAATTGAAAAGGAATGTCTGGCAGTCCTCTTTTCGTGTGAAAGGTTTGACCAATATATGAAATATACAGCGACTAACTGAGAGGGACAAGCAATTACAGACTCTCAAGACAATAGTTTTAAAAAGTTGGCCTGAAAGAAAACAGGAACTGACCCAAAGATAACAGAATACTGTAACTATCGTGATGAAATTGGTGTTCAAAATGGCGTGTTATACAAAGGTGACCGGGTCATCATTCCATCTGATCTTTGTAGAGAGATGATTCAGCGCATTCATGCAAGCCATTAGGGAGAACAAGCATACCTTAGGCGCGCAAGAGAAGTACTGTTTTGGCCAGGGATGACACTGTCACAGTATCTGTGCTGAATATGCTCCAGCTAAACAGAAAGAACCACTTTTGACACACGAACTTCCCAAACGACCTTGGAGTATGGCTGCCCAAGACCTCTATTGCTTCAGTGGTAGAGACTACCTGTCAATTGTGGATGCCTTTAGTGGATTTTTGGAAGTAGATGAACTGAGAAGCACAACAGCAGCAACAGTAGTTGAAAAAACAAAACACCATTTTGCTCGCTATGGTATCCTCGATAAAGTTTACACCGACAACGGTCCACAGTTTGACTGTACAGAATTCACCAAATTTGCTCATGAATGGCACTTTGAACACTATACATCATCACCGTACCATGCACAGAGCAACGGGCTAGTAGAAGCAGTCGTTAAGACAGCCAAGTCACTTCAGAAGAAAGCAGCGAATTCTCACTAGGATCCTTGGCTTAGTTTTTTAGCTTACAGAAACACTCCGTCAGAAGGAATGGACAGCAGCCCTGCCCAGAGATTAATGTCAAGACGAACAAGAACAACACTGCCCATTGCTACTCATCTCTTAAGCCCTGAAGTACAAGCAGAAGTTGAAGCAAAGCTTGCTTATAAGAGAAGACGATCAAAGGAATACTATGATACTGGCACCATGGAACTTTCAGAGCTAAAAATTGGGCAACCGTTCGTATGCAATCTGAAGGAGGCAAATGGCGACAAGGGATCTGCAGTGCTAAAGTGACACCACGGTCTTATGTCATGGAAGTTGACGGTGATCTATACCGGAGAAATAGAAGACATATACGTCCTAACAGTACCAACATTGTATAGGTTCCTGAACATACCGAGGGCTCAAAAGGAACAAAACAGAAGTTCCAAGAGTCGTCAACAAGTTTGGAAGAACATTGTTTACCTCAAGCACAAGAAGTATCGGAAAGTGCAAACCTGGAGACCTGTAAAACACCAGTGAAAGCTGGAGCCAACCAAGAAGAGCACCCGCTTTAACCTGAAACACAGATGGCAGTTGTGCCACGGGTGACAACCCGCAATGGGAGAGTGATAAAACCACCCAACAGGCTCATATCCTCTATGTAAAACCCTGAACTTTAAATTTTGTGTTATAAAGAGCAGTTGAGTTATTGTTCTAAAAAACTTTTGGATTCATAGTTGAGAACATTCACTTGTTTTTTGTTAAAAGGGAATATGTTACGATTGTAAAGGAATGGGCTTCCTATGCACACGAGCATGTGGTCGAGTAGAGTTGTCAACAATATTAATTTTGATAGTTAACAATAAATACTTTTACATGGTGTCAGAAGCGGGATGAATTACAGATATTTTTTCACTTAACTGCAAACAAAGATAAATTCTTGCCGTTCTACTGTTGTAAGTGGGGAAAAACGACGAGAGAAGACATCTGTTCAATTTTGCAAAATGGCCGCCGCTAATCACATTTTCAAGGGTCCTGTAATGGACTGGTCTACGGACGAAGGTTTATACAGTCGATTTAAAATATGGAAACAGCAGTGTGAGCTTTTATTTACTGGACCTTTGGCCAAATTAGAAGAAGTGGTGAAGTGTAAATACCTGTTATACTGGTCGGGTCAACGTGGTCTGGAACTTTTCAACAGTTGGGATCTTTCAGAAGATGAGCAAAATGTGCTTGAAAATTATTTCGAAAGATTTGAAATTTTTGCAAAACCGCATTCTAATGAGCTAATGGCTGCGTGGGAGCTGTACAACTTTAAACAAGGAACACTTTCACTAGAGGAATTCATTGCTAAGTTGAGGCTACTCGTGAAAGAGGCGAATTACCCTACAGCGCATCAGGAGCGATTTCTTCGGGATTTTCTTGTGTTTGGAATAAATTCCAGTCGTGTGAGAAAAGAGTGTTTGAAAGAGGGAAACAACCTTACTTTACAAAAAGCAAAAGACCTTGCAAAAGCTGAAGAGTCTGCTGAGAAGCAACTGAAATCAATGTCAAACCGGACAGAGGTAAATACAGTAAAGAAATATGAAAAACCAAACAAAAGGAATGCAAGTAAGTCATTTGATAAATTTTTTTCTAGTTCTAATTCACACCAAAAGGCATGTCTTGGTTGTGGAAAAGGTCCACACTTACGTGATAAGTGCCCAGCCAAAACTGTAAAATGCCATTTCTGTCACAAGACAGGACATTTTGCCAAGGTATGTCTGGCAAAGAAAAGAAAGCAAGCTATAAATCAAGTAGCAACAGATTCTGTAACGAATCCAAATGAAATATCTGACAGTGAATATCTTTTCATGGGTCCTATTCAAGCAACACCTATCAATAGTAGTGTGAACATGATATCTTCCAAGGAAAAAGCTCTCCTTGATATCAAAGTGTCAGCTAAAGAAAAGGGTGGTCAAAAATCAGTCTTATGCAAGATAGACTCAGGGGCAGAAACAAACATTGTACCAAAGCCCCTGTATGACAAATTGTACCCTAATAAAAACAAGCTCATGAAACCCACAGTTGTTCTTACAGCTTATGGGGGAACAGAAATTCCAAACCTAGGCTCATGCAAAGTTTATGTACAGGGTCCCCACAACCCAACACCCAGACAGATAACAGTTGAGGTAGTAGATGTTAATGGACCAGTGGTCATAGGGAATGCCACTGCACAGGAACTGAACTTGTTAAGGCTAAATTGGCCTGTAACAGCCACAAATGAGCACAACCCAACAATGAAACTATTTGATGTTAATGGGAAGGGGCACCCAACCCCTTTAACGAAAGAATATCTACTTAAAGAATACAAAGATGTATTCACAGGGATTGGTCTTTTCCCTGGGCAACCATACCACATAGAAATTGATAAGAATGTCCCACCAGTTCAACACCCTCCTAGACAAGTACCTATTCACTTACAGTCAGCATACAAAAAAGAACTTGAAAAGCTGAAAGAGCTTGGAATTATCACTGAAGTAAATAATGAATACACACCTTGGGTAAACTCAACCGTAGTTACACCTAAAGCAGATGGGTCAATCCGACTTTGTCTCGACCCTCGTGACCTCAATAAGGCCATATATCGCAACCCTTATTACACAAGAACTGTTGACGATGTAATACCGAAAGTCAATGGTGCCACATACTTCAGCATCCTCGATGCTCGGAGTGGATATTGGCAAGTAAGCCTTGATAATGAAAGTAGCAAACTATGCACTTTCAGTACACCGTGGGGAAAGTACCGGTGGAATAGACTTCCATTTGGACTTACCTGCAGTGGAGACATCTTTCAAGAAAAGATGGATTCAACATTCTCACAGATACAAGGTTTGAGTGGAATCGCAGACGATACATTCATTTTCGGCCAAAGTGAAGCTGACCATGATCGACATATCCTGAACACTCTTGATTCAGCAAGAGCAAACAATGTGAAATTTAACCCAGACAAATTTCAGTTTAAAGTCAAAGAAACATCCTTCTTTGGATTTACTTGGACAGCTGAGGGCCTGAAACCGGACAAAAAGAAGGTAAAGTCCATCACAGAAATGAAACCACCGTTAAATCTGACAGAGCTGCAATCATTCATGGGAATGATTAACTACTTGAATCGATTTTCTCCAGCAATAGCTCAAGTCTCTGAACCTCTTCGCCAACTAATGAAGAAAGAAGTAGCATTTGTGTGGCTACCTGAACACGAGAAAGCATTTCAGGAACTGAAACAGGTAATAACAAATGCTCCTGTTCTGACATATTACGATGCAAACAAGGAAAACATTATTCAGTCAGACGCAAGTCAAAAAGGCCTAGGATGTGTCCTGTTACAGGACGGAAAGCCTATCTGCTATGCAAGCCGTTCCTTAAATGATGCAGAAACGAGATACAGTAACATTGAGCGAGAACTGCTAGCTGCCTGTTGGTCGCTAGAAAAGCTTAACCACTATGTTTATGGAAAGAAAGTCATTCTTGAGACAGACCACAAACCGTTAGAGAGTATCTGGAAGAAAAGTATCGCAAGTGCATCGCCACGTCTGCAAAGACTATTACTAAGGATGGCCAAGTACGATGTTGACATCAGATACATACCAGGTAAAAACAATGTTGTTGCCGACGCACTGTCACGAGTTAGCTACATGGAATCTCCTTCATGGGAAGACGCACTGCCAGAGATTAGAATAGACACAGTAACAAGCACCCTGCCAGCAACCCCTGCTAAACTGCAAGTTATCCGAGAGGAAACAAACAAGGATGAGACACTATACCACCTGAAAGACGTAATATATCAAGGATGGCCGGAATCCTTCCAAGAATGTCCTAGTGACATAAAGGACTACTGGAATTTCCGAGAAGACTTAAGTGTTGAGAATGGCCTAGTACTCAAGGGTCATCGTCTAATCATTCCTCATACATTACGACAAAGCATGTTGAGTCTTGTACACCAAGGACACCTTGGAACTGAAAAATGTCTGCTTAGAGCCAAAGATTGTCTCTTCTGGCCTGGGATATCCAAGGATATCAAAGAGCTAACCTCAAACTGCAGCACATGCATAACGTACTCAAAACAGCAACCGAAAGAGCCTTTACACCAACATAACATACCAAGCTTTCCGTGGCAGAAACTTGGCTCAGACTTGTTTGACTACAAAGGAAGTCAATATCTACTCATTGCTGACTACTACAGCAAGTTCCCTGTAGTAAGGAAACTTAACTCAACTACTTCTATTGCAGTAATCAATCATCTCAAGTCGATTTTTGCGGAGAATGGCATACCAGAAATTATAGTCTCGGACAATGGTCCGCAATACAACAGCCATGAGTTCAAAAAGTTCTGCTTAGAATGGGGAATCGAACATGTGACCAGCTCACCATTATTCCCTCAAAGTAATGGTTTCAGTGAAAGAATGGTGCAAACTGTAAAGAATCTCTTAAAGAAATCAGATGCAGCCGGTGAAGATCCTTATCTTGCCTTACTGAATTACAGAGCAACACCCATTGACAGCAAGTTAGGGGCACCTGGTAAGCTACTAAACAAACGAGATTATCGTACACAGCTGCCCTCAAGTGGACGCCTACAACGCTCCATGACAGAAGAAGACGATATGACACAGCTTCAAAGACGACAACAGAACCAGCTACAACAGCACAACTCCAGGTTCAACAGAGAGCTCAAAGATCTATGTCAAGGTCAAAACGTCGCTGTTTACCAACCTCAATCAAAAACATGGGCTAAAGCGGAAATCAAAGAAAAGACAAAGGAGCCCCGCTCATACATTGTAAACACCCAAGATGGCTCAGAGTTGCGACGAAACCGCCAACATCTAAAGCCAATAGCAGAGACAGAGACCCAGACATCTGTTACAAAGGAGGAAAACAAACCACCTATTGATGCAAAGTCTTCAACTGCACATGTGCAAGCTCAGCCTGGTACACAGGAACATGTTGGAGCCTCGGAGTTCAAGACAACTAGGAGTGGTCGTATTGTTAGGCCACCGAATAAACTGAACTTGTGCATTCAAAGACGATAAGTGCTGTTAGAGCTAAGATTAGAAAGAACACTGGAGTTACCATTTTTTGTTAAGTTTTGTTTTATTTAAAAAGGGAGATGTAAAGGAATTGGCTTCCTGTGCACACGAGCATGTGGTCGAGTAGAGTTGTCAACAGTATTGATTTTGAAAGTTAACAATAAATACTTTTACGCATCTGGCAATAGTTCCTCAAAAGGAGGAATTTTTTTAATTTTACCTTCCCCACCTTTAGGGGAGTTTAAGTAGCGTTCGCCTTTGTTCTGTTTCAGGCGCGAATGTTTGTTAGTTGATAGGCTTTTCCTACAGTTGTGTTTCAACATCATTTTCCCATAAAAGCACTTTAATGTTCCCAGTGGGATCAACAGGGGTATTTTCTCGTTTTTTCAATTTGAAGCCACGGTTGGTTGTGATTACTTTATTCCTGTGGAATCAATGACTTTGCCTTTGACTGTTACTAGTTGTTCTATATTGACATTGTTGAGTGATGAAATTGATGTCTGCTGTTTGGAGGTTATGTCCATGGGGGCAAAATCAGCTTCCACATCTGTTGGAGTAGTCTGCAACAGAAAATATTTGAATTGGATGTACTTTTATGCCATATCATGGCATCAAAACCTGTGCAATTACTCAGCTGATAAAGAAGTGGAAAGCATGCCCAAAAGGCTTTTTTTCTAAGAAAATAAATGACTTAATATTACAACTGAAATGGGATTTGGATAATGCATATATAGGATAATTATACCATTAAGTATGGGAGGTGAGGTGTTGTAATGGTTAGTGTTGTGGGGTGTTGATTGAGCGGTGTGGGTTTGATTGTTGGCTGGGGTAGTGTTCTGTTGTTGGGAAAGAGACTTTAGTCTTGTAGTGCCTCCCTTAACCCAGGTGTATAAATGGGTAATGGTGAGTTTACTGCTGGGGGTTATCCTTTTATGCGGTTACATCATATCCGGGGGGGAGTAGAAATACTCCTAGCCTGTTTATGCTAATTGAAAGTGCAATAAGGTGTTGGGTTGCGGGCAACTTGGTCTGAATGCCGACTTTAGTTATGTACTTTACTATTTAGTTAGGGTTTTCATTATGTTTTGATGTAGAAAGACATGGAATTAGGGGTGGAGTTAGGAGTTAATCCTTGAACTTGTAAAGTGTTTAGCATTATCATCATATATTACTTGTAATTGTATTAAGTCTAAAAAGTTTAAAGAATTGCTGTATAATAATTTGTGATATATTATGATATATGTTATTATAGCTTCCTGAGTTTTTTTGTCTATAATGATATCCTTGCTGTTTTGTTTGCTATCTATACGGAAGTTGGAGATCTTGACTGGACTTCTGGTGGATTTGAATGTTTCCATCAAGGTTTCTTTTCAGGGGAAAAAGAAACACTTCTGATGTTCTTATTCCTTATTTGCAGCATACACTCAAAGTGGTTCACTTGGTTCAATTTCTTCATTGGTGAGACATGATTGATGTAACAAGTTATGTGTTCAGGCATTGCAGCAGCTGTTTGTTTGTTTGTTTATTTATTTATTTTTGCCACTTATTATACAAAATATACTCATTACAATAATTACATTTATAGAATAATGCGGCTGAGAGAACCATCAAAAAACCACAAAGGCTTGTACAGGATGGCCCACCTTAGATCAAGGCAGCAATTGAAATCATAATAAAAATATCACTAAAGCGGCATTGTTAACTGTTTCGTAAAAATCTTTGTACAAATCCTATACACACACAGACGTACACGGAAAGCTAAATACGAAAACAGTATAAAAAAAATCTTAAACCAAGAGAAAAAAAAATCTTATATACATACATACACATATACATATCTATAAATACATATGAAGCAAATTACAGGAAAGGGGCATTCTAGAATGATGGCAGAGTATTCAACATTGTGAACAATCCTTTCCCCAAATGGAGATCTTTTAGCACTTTTAAGCAATTGTAACACTACACATTATGAAACAAGTTCAAAATCGCGTTAATCTGTTAACTTGGCAACGCGGCTAAGGAATGGTTGAGAGGGAGGGGGGAATGGGTCGTAAGTAGTGGTACAGAGAGAGTTGTTTTACGAACTTACAATTTGTACGAACATCACTAGGTGAATTTCTAAGATTCTTGCGATCGAATTTACCTACATATTTTTAAGAGACAAACACAACATTAAATCTTCCCTATCTTGATTGAATCGAATTGTGTTGCTCGTATCTAAGGTCTAAGTACCAAATTGAAAATTCCGATTTACTTTAATGTTTGCAACTCCGAGAGTGAATTCTCAAACTCCTACACCATACGTGAAATAAGAGATTAGATGTGCTCCAAACAGGTTTTGCTGTTTTATTGTTTCATCATGGAAACATGATCGCGAACGTTGAGCAACAGTGTTAATTTCGTCACTGAATAATTAAGTTTAGCGCGCTCAAGTTTCTATCGCTTAAATAGAAATAGCTTGTGTCTCAATGGTAAAAGTGAAGCGGAATATCTAGAAGTCGGAAATCTTAACGGAATTGTGCGATGCTTGAAGAAAATGGATATTATTTTGTCTTTTTTTTTGTCTCTCGTGCCGGCGACAAAAGCAAACTTCTTAATTACCACGTCAATGTTTGGACTCGTTAATTTTTTTTTAAAAAAAAAACATTAGGCAAATGAGTTTCTCAGACATTGAAAGAACTAGGTCAAATAAACAAACCAATTCGACACTCTATTCAAGAAAAACAGTGCAGAAACTCAGAAGATTTTACGGCATTAAAAAAGCGCGCAATTTAACGACATTCAATTTCGTGACTTACCTGCAAACATAACCGCCTGAAATCTCTATTAGAATAATTAGAATCTCTTGAGAACTCGAAATTCATTGAAAACTAACAGCACATTTTGCTCTGCTCCCATGCACTTTATGTTGTTTTTTTTTCACTCAACGAAACCATCGCTCAACAACAATTCAGTTTACAAACTCCTTCCAACAAGCTTGCGGTTTTCGCATTGCATTCCGGGAAATTTGAGAAATTTTTGAGCGGGACAAACCCAGAAATCTTCGAACAGGAATTTCGAGAAGGTTCTCTATCTCTTTTTCTTTTCTTATTTGTTTTAATCATGGATACAAATTTTCCTACATTCCTTACACATAAATAATAATTATTATTAATGTTATTATCGTGTGCCTCTCAAAAACTGTAATTAAAATCACACCAGTACTTTATGATATTAAAACAATTAGATTCGTTCATCGAAGTCTCAAGCAAAAATTCTGCTTGACTCTCACTCCGTTGAATTTTACTGCATTAATTTAATCAAGGGCAACTGATAGAAACGTGTAGAACTTGAATCTATCATTTTTGGTGAATAAAAACGGAGCTACTTTCAACATTTCCCGCAGATTTATATCACCAAAAATTACATTCGCACAGCGAAATTTTTTTCGAGCGATAATATGCTGAGCAACAGAAGTCAAAAAATCCTGTTTTGGACAAGAAATGATATTTGCTTGCGGAGCTACAGATTATGCTCATTTGCCGAGCTACACAACTCGGTGAGTTTGTTTTCTGAGTGCAAATCATGCTCATTTGCCGAGCCACACAACTCTTTTAGTTTGTTTTCTCAGCACAAGTCGTGCTCATTTGTCGACATACACAAATCTGCATGTACATGTACACTCGGCAGCCTTGAAAAATCGAAGAGTTATATTGTCTACGACCACAAGTCATAACAAACTACACTTTATAAAACGCAGTTGTTTGTTTTCCTTATGAAACAAAAAGCGTATTGTTTTCGAACACCAGAGGTTCTTAAGACTTCGATAAACTAAGTTTGAGAAACTAAAACAACTTCTTGAGACTCATCTGTACGTTTAAATCGAATCAGCACAACGCAGTACTCTCTTCAATTTCAGATCGCCTCAACGTTAAACAAATCCGCACATGCTTTGTGCGATTACGTCATACGCCCCTGAAGAACTTTTAGGGGGATGCCAAATTTGCGTTTCACGACCGTACGACCGTGTCAACGCTAAAATTTCTAGATTAAAATGGCGTTCTCGTTCTACGAACGCAATAAAGAATATATAAGCATTTATTTCTTTAATTAAAATGATTGGAATTTTTTTTGTTGGGCCACAAAAAATTATAAAATAAATTGGTTGGGCCATGAAATTTTTTTGCCAGCTTTTGGGTGGGCTGTAAAATATTTTTGAAATTTTGAAAAATTCCCTCTGGCTTTTCCTAGCAAATACATTCTGACTGGTCCCTTATCACGGGATTCGATAAGAAAGGGTCTATATATGTAGACAGTTAGGCAAACACAGAACAAAAGGGACCCATATCTTGCTGACTAACCTCGCCTGCCTACATATTGAGGTCCTTAGCATCAAACATTTCTCATACACTCTGGTGAAATAGAGCCCACAATAAAAGTGTTTTGTGTAGAATTTCGAGCTAGGATTGTGTTTATATTTTCTCGATGTGGTTTCAACATATATTTATTTAAAGGGAGTTCAAATAACAAACAAATAGATTCACCTTGTATTATAAAAAACTATACATTTAATATGCAACCATATTGTTTGTCGAACTGTTTAAACATTAATTTAAACTTGACCATTGTCTGACTTTTATCTTTTTTAATTCTGTTCTTTTTATACTTTTTATTATTGTTTGTTTTGGTGCCACAGCTTTTTGTTACTGCCTATGCTTTTTAACTTTACAAATAGAACAGAAACACATGAACTGTGAAATGCGCATTCCCAGAAATCTCCACCCATTTCTATTAGATCGAATACAAAAAATACAAGCATAATGTTTAAATGCATTTCATGGAGTTGTTTCACTTAGTCTGTGTAATAGACAAGTCTCGTGTACACATGAAGGCACTATAATTATTGGATTTTGTTTCGCATATGGATTGGAACCACTGTATTTTGTATTCAGTCAAATACAAGTGGGTGGAGATTTTTGGGAACGCGCATTTCAAAAATTTCAGGACACAACACTTTGTACCAAAAGGCAGATAATCTGTGACGCAGTTTGTAAAAAATGATTTATCAGGTGCGATCCTTTGAATAGAGGGGGGACTTTTTGGTGAGTATAACACAAAGTCACAAAAATCAATGTTAGTAACTAACAGCTGCAATAGGATACCGCATAGCAACGCCATGTTGGGACGCAAGCGTCTCAGCGCCATATTGGTTTTGCATTGTGTGTGGCACTGTATTGTCCAATATATTGATTTCTTTGTAGAAAGTAAGAGAAAAGTAGAAAGTAACAGAGAAAAAACCACTATAAACCTTAGGAGGATTCCTCAATAATTACGAAGCCTGTGGATTTGCCGTCTTAATGTGTGTATTTTGGACACAAATCATCGATTTAGTCTTCGTTTTGACAACTGCAATAACACTTAACCATGGAGTCGAATAATGCAGGTCATTAAGAATAAAAACTTAAATAATATTGCTTTATGTGTGTTCAAGCCAAATTTTTACCAGTTTATTTGATAAAAGCATGAGTTCAGGGGCTTTTGGGTTTGTTTGAGTGATTATACCTTATTTTGAGGTGTATATAGATAAACTCGATTGTACCAAATATTTTACTTCTAAAAATTGCGCTCGGCTCATACACGACTAGACAAGACAAGACAAGACAAGATGTTTATTTGGCCCTTGTACTACTAGGGTACATCGGTTGCAGTCCTAATAAATTTAGGTTATTAAATGTATAGATAGATCATTTTT
>JAOTRI020011347.1:0-19038 GCA_028564885.2 Zoanthus sanctaehelenae | reverse complement strand
ACATCAAATGCTTTGAGACGCCGCGCTTTACGAGAAGATTTTACTTTGGCAAATCTGCTTAAACATGGACGAGCATTGGAAATGAGTGAATCACAAGCGACCGAAGTCGAAAAAACAGATTCTAAAGCGAACACAGTCAATAGAATTCGTCAAAAATCCATGCAGCACGCGCAAAGTTCTGGAAGATTTAGATCACGTGCTAGGCAACCAAACTCACAGTCACGCAACAGGCCAATGTTTAAAAATCGCGAAAACGACCAACAGAAAGATTTTACACAAATTACAAAAAAGCAAATTTGTTGGCGTTGCGGAGGAGACTACCCTCATCAGAATGAATGCCCTGCAATCAACAAAGAATGTCATTCCTGCGGAAAAATGGGCCATTTTTCACGCATTTGCAAAACAAATCCAAGAAGACCCAATCGTGTAAGAAATGTCACGCTAGACAAGAAAGTCAATGAACACTTAAAGGAAGATGAAGATGAATATTTATACTCAGTAAAGCCTAAAAATACTTCAAAACTGCCATCCTGTGATATACTTATTGCAAATACACCAGTTAAAGTTATGATTGACTCAGGCGCAACCGTCAACCTGATAAACGAAGCAACATTCCATGCCATAAACAAAAAGAAGATTTTGAAATTAGAAGACACAAAGCATAAGATTTACCCATACGGATCAAGGATCCCAATACCTGTCAAAGGAAAGATATCGACTGACATAAAGTTCCAAAATAAGATTACAGGAGCTACAGTGTTTGTAGTCCAAGGAGATGCAGAAAATCTTTTAAGTTGCGACACTTCAAAGAAACTTGGCATACTACAGATCAGACTAAATGCCGTCACATGTGAAGATCACAATCTAGACACCATGCTAAAGGAATTTGATTGCCTATTTGAACCAATCGAGAAGATTAAAGGAAAGGTAATTAAGCTACACATCGATGACAGCGTTCCCCCAAAACATCAAACTCATCGCAGACTCCCTTTCCACATCAGAGCTGACGTAGAAAAGGAACTTGAACGTCTTGAAAAATTAGATATAATTGAAGAAGTAACAGGACCTACTCCATGGGTTAGTCCCATTGTTGTTGTTCCAAAAAAGTCAGGCGAAGTACGCCTATGTGTTGATATGCGTGAGGCGAATAGGGCCATTCAAAGAGAAAAACATCCAATGCCAACCTTAGATGAACTTGCAGCCGACCTCAATGGCGCAACTTGCTTCAGTAAGCTCGATTTGTCATCCGGCTATCACCAATTTGAGTTACATCCTGACAGTAGACACATCACAACATTTTCGACCCATAAAGGACTGAGGAGATTCAAAAGGCTCATTTTTGGAGTGAATGCAGCATCTGAGATCTTTCAAAATGCTCTTGAAGAAATTCTTTCAGGCTTGCAAGGATGCAAAAACCTTTCAGATGACATTATCATCTACGGTAAAGACCAGTACGAACATGACAAAAACCTACATGCTACACTTACCAGGCTCAAGGAAATGAATGTGCATCTCAACAAACCAAAATGCAAATTCTCCCAAGCAGAAATTCCTTTCTATGGTCATATTTTCAGTGCAGAAGGCATGAAACCAGACCCACTGAAGGTTGAAGCAATAAAGAATGCAAACCCACCACAAAATGCAAGTGAAGTCAAATCCTTTCTTGGAATGTCTCAGTATGTTTCCAGATACATAAAGAATTACGCTGATATCACAGCCCCTCTACGCAACCTAACGAAACAAGATACAATCTGGAAATGGGAAGAAGGAGAACAAATAGCATTTGACAATGTCAAACAAGCTCTAACTGATGACGAAGTTATGTCCTACTACAATGCAGAAAAGAAAACAGAAATCGTTGTTGATGCCAGCCCTGTTGGACTCGGAGCCATATTGCTTCAAGAAGGCAAAGTAATAAGCTATGCAAGCCGCATACTTACGGATCCTGAAACGCGATACTCACAAACTGAGAGAGAAATGTTAGCAGCAGTTTGGGGTGTTGAAAAATTCCACCTTTTTGTCTACGGATCTACATTCGATGTTGTTACAGATCACAAGCCGTTACTAGGCATTCTACCAAGTCATAAACCAACGTCCGCACGAATGGATCGATGGAAGCTTCGACTTGCACCGTACAGTTGCAATATTGTCTACAGACCTGGAAAAGATGATAAGAATCCAGCAGATTTTCTAAGCAGACACCCAAACACACGAGAATTAAGTGATGACCATGTTGCAGAAGACTACGTAAATTACGTATGCAGAAATGCGGTCCCAAAAGCAATGACATTGCAAGAAATCAAACGTGAGACTAAAGTGGATACAGCCATGCAGACATTGGCAAAGGCCATTGAAAATGAGGACTGGACAGACCCCACTGTACATGGATTCAAAAACATTAAGGATGAACTGTCTATTTACAACGGAATAATCCTCAGAGGCAACAGGATAGTTGTGCCCAACTCGCTTCAAGAAAAGGCGGTAGACCTTGCACACATCGGACACCAAGGCATTGGCAAGACTAAAGCACTAATACGAGAGAAAGTTTGGTTCTCAGGAATCGACAAAATGGTAGAAAACAAAGTACGCAACTGCCTTGCCTGCCAAGCTACAACAACCAGACAAGAAACCAGAGAGCCAATAAAGTCAACAGTGTTACCGAAAGCACCTTGGAAAGAAATATCAATTGATTTTTGTGGACCCTTTCCATCAGGAGATTACTTATTAGTAGTTATTGATGATTATAGTCGTTTCCCAGAAGTTGAAATACTGACATCCACTTCAGCAAGAGCAGTTATACCAAAGTTAGATGCGATATTCTCCAGACAAGGAATTCCGGACATTGTCAAAAGTGACAATGGACCCCCGTTCAATGGTGCAGAATTCAAAGCCTATGCAGAACAATCAGGATTTCATCACAGAAAAATTACACCCTACTGGCCGAGAGCCAATGGGGAAGCCGAACGATTTATGAGCACAATAGAAAAGGCTATTAGAACTGCTCACATTGAAAAGAAGAATTGGAAGCAGGAAATGTATAAATTCCTACGTCAATACAGAGCTACACCTCATTCGTCTACTGATATCTCACCTAGTGAAGCACTAAACCAAAGAAAACTAAAGACAGAGCTCCCACAAATTACGTCTACGATTACAGCCACTAGCAAGTTACAACAGAAAGACGCAGAATCAAAGTTCAAGATGGCTCATTACGCAGACCAAAAGAGCACGTGCAAAGGAAAACTTTATAGAGCCAGGAGACACTGTACTCGTACGTCAACCTAAACAGAACAAGCTCAGCTCACCATATAATACATCACCATTCACTGTAGAAGAAAGGAAAGGAACAATGATAACAGCATCAAACGGAAACAAGTCTGTCATAAGAAACTCGTCACAGTTTAAACAAATACCACATCAATTGGCAAGGTACCAACCAGAGGAAGATGATGATGATGATGATACATCAATAAGTGAGATACCACCTGGAAATGCTCTACAAGAAGAAGCTAAATCCCAGATTCCGCCTGCAACGCAGAAACGTTCTAGCAACCGCCAAGTTAGACGGCCTATCAGATTCTCAGACTTTGGTATGTACAAGTGAACGTTGACCACTAAGTATCAAAAAAAAATGTTGACATTTATTACTAATTACTAACCGAATCAAGAAGTGATCACATTTTATTTCTTAGTTTTGTTATCTCCAGATTATTTTATTTTTTGTACAAAGAGAGGGATGTAATGTAGTGACATCTATGAATCACATAATTGACCACGTGTAAATTGTTTTAACTTACTTGAATAAATGTACAGAGAAATGTAACACAAGGTTGGAGCCTGGAGGAACTCCATATTTAACTGTTTTGCATGAAAAAATTTGATTCTGTATTTTGACACATTGTTGTCTGTTTGACAAATAACTAGCAAGACATGCTAAAGGTGTACCACGGATACCATAAAAGTTAAGTTTATCAAGTAGTATATTATGGTTTACGGTGTCAAACGCTTTCTTGAGATTAACAAAGATTCCAATTGTGTATTCATGATTTTCAAAACTGTGATAAATGTTACTGACAAGCTCAAGAATGGCCATATAAGTAGTATAATACTGACGAAACTGGTGATGACTCAGAGAGTCGGGAGTAAAACAATTTCTCAAGAGCTTTAGATAAACAAAGAAGAATGGAAATAGGCCTGTAGTTAGCAAATAAAGAAGAATCATTACTTTTAAAGATAGGTAAATTTTGCCTATTTTAAGTTGATCTGGGAACACACCTGATGAGAAAGACAGATTAAAGATATGTGATAGGGGAGGAGCGAGAAAGCTACTGAATTGCTTTATCGGTAAGATACAAAGGCCATCTGCACCTTCACTTCCAGTTTTTTTCAGAGAAAAAAACAACAGAAGAGACCTCCTGAGCTGAGGCTGGGAATAATAGAAAACTATTGGTAAAATTGTTAACCAAGAACTGCTTGTGAGACATTTGGGAAGGAGGAACATTGTTGGCCAAGTTAGGGCCTATATTAATAAAGTAATTATTAAATTTGTTAGCTATTATTAATGGATCTGAGTAAGTATCATTAGCGTCTTTCATAGAGGAAGGTAGCAAATGTTCAGGGTTTTTTTCATATCACTTGTTTAATGACAGACCAAGTTTTTTTCAAATTAGAAGTAACTAAAACAAGTTTCTCATAAAAGTACTTTTTCCTAGCTATTTTGACTAAAAAATTATATTTGTTCCAGAACTTTTTGTATTTAGATCTATTGGCTGGAGGTTTGGAGACCATATATGGGAAAACCACGGTTTTGAAAAGTGTGAGAGTTTGGAGTCAACAATTTTTATAGGAAATGATTGATTATAAATAGGAATGAGGTATCTAAAGAAAGCATTATAGCAATCATTAACTAAATTTATGCTGTAGAGAAAAGACTGGTCAGTCTCTGCCAGTTTAGATTAAAACTTATTAATATTTGATGAATTAATTAAACGGAGAAGGGATAGTAAGAAGTTTGAGTTGAGTAATTACAAAAACAGGAAAATGATCAGATAGGTCAGTATAAAGGATACCACTATTCATATCATATTTAAGGTTATTAGTAAAAATTTTATCTATGAATCAGTAGCTGTGGCAGGTGTTACACGAGGCAGTTTAGAAATTACTGGGTAAAGACAGTTAGAAATCATAAGGTTAATAAAGTAGTTAGTGGCCTGGTGGTTTTCATTAAGAAAATTTATGATGAAATCACCCATTAAATAAGACAGTTTGTTCTCAAAGTTAACAGTTGATAAGATGGAACTAATAGAGTTATTAAATTCAGTAACATAAGTTTCAGGTGGTTTATGAAGACAACCCACAATAATGTTTTTGCTATTTGGCTGAATAACCTCAATAAAAATCAACTCAACTAATTTATTGTCAGCAGACTGAAGATCAATACGTAGTTTGAATTTTAAATTACTTTTTATGTAAAGACCACCTCCACCACTTGATTTATATGTTGACAGTTGTTCGAGATAAAGTTATATCCAGGTAAGTTGAATAGGTGTTCATTGGATTTGTTTAACAAAGTTTCAGATAACCCAATAACAGAGAAATACATGTTCAGAGTGGAGATGTATTCAGAAAGATTATCAAAATGTTTACTTTGACTATGAATGTTTATATGAAATACAGCAAATGTGTTTGATGAAGAAATGGGAAATTTATCAAATTCATTTGATGTTAGATAAATACAGTTAGAAAGAAGACAGGCATTATTTGCAAAAACATTAAGGTTGGGATCAATATTAGAGTTTGAAAGTAGATTACGGAAGTAAGGATCATCAAAAAAGGATTAAAACATTTGATTTTGAGAAGTTCAGAGTCAATACAAGTGTTAAAGTCATAGAGGATAAAATAGAAATCAGTATCATCAAGACAAGACAGTTAAATGGGAATAATTCAGCAATGGAAGGAGGACAGAACCAGTCTTCTGGTGAATGAGACAAAGCAAAATTCAGCCAAGGAAATAGATATGCATTTTAGATGAGTCCATGCAAAAGTGACAAATATCACAGGAAATAGCCTTATGATTAGTGTAAACAGAAAATTTGCATATTGAACAAGGATTCTTTACTGACATACACATGCACTAGCAAACATAAACTATAATCTAAATATCAATATTATAAAAATGTTAACAAAACATTATAATACTGATAATACAATTTTTAATATTTAAGCACTAAAATTAGGAGGTACGGAAACTAATGAACTGCTCTGGTTACCAAAATTATATGAATTTGCCACAATAAGAGTTATAGATTTGAATATAAACATGGTACATAATAATATTAATAATAATACATTTTAAATATTGTAGATATTGGAAATTATTAGAATATGTATACATACATATACATACACACGTATATAAATTTTTGTGCAATTTAGTAAGGTAATAGATTACATATTAGGGAGAGAGAAAATGTTTTAAAAATCTTATAGCGAGAGTGGTAATGTTAGCTATACTTAGCTATTATTGGCGGGAGCTGTACATGCATCGTTCGATTGAAGAGGTATGACAAACTGGCCTGAGACAGACTACTAAATCATTTGTACAGACTTTGTTAATGATGCCTTCCGGGATTTTGTTTCTAGGATGTTTAAGGATGTTTCGACGGGGCAGCGTTAAGTCCTCCTGAACATTATAGGGTCTCTTTTTGGTCTTTAATCGACGTTTTTTGCGAAGGATATCAACCTTTGTATTATGCCTCCTGAATCGGTATATGATCGGACGTGGATTTGCAGATCGTTTGCCAACTCGGTGAAATCTGCTGATATCCTTGGCTGATTGACTCCCAGTTCCGTAGCAAAGAAATTGATGGCAAGATTACCCGTATCTTTAGGGCGATTGGTTCATTAAATCAACAGTCGCTATCAAGCTTACTACTTCGCTTTACACTAAACTTGTATTACCGACGTCTTTTTCAACTGGTAAACATTATCTATGAACTCGGAAAAACACTCCAAGCGTCCTAGTTTATTGTGACTTTTTTTATTGACACTCGTTGGAGCTATAAAAACGTGATCGCAGCCGGTACCCTTCTTATTAATATTCTATTAACGGTAAGGGCGTCAGAGAACCATTCATCAATGCCTGTAAACAATCAGCGATCGGATATTATACGTTAACATTCTGTATGAACACATTCATAATCAATTTAAAAATTTCTTAACAGCATTTTCAAATGTTGGAAGGTTATAATGAAATATATCCACAGAGGATATGATAGGATATGCAGAGGGTGATAATTTCAGACTTCAACAATCTTCGCTTTGGTTATCAACGCTTGAAAAAGATATTCAAGACGTTGACAGAATCTACAAGAAATATAAGCGTGTAAGAAACGGAGTCTTAAACGTTTCTGACGGCAGTGGAACTTTATCTTTAGTTTTCAGCGGAGGTGGTCACCGGAATGGGGATACCAGTGGCAGTCAGTTTAGGTGCAGTATGCGCCGTTTGCACTTTAGTTTGGATAATAACCGGCAGTTTAGCTAGGATTGAATGCAGCGACTGTATCAGTCTGCCATGCAAAAATAAACACAATTAAGGATAGTGTTTCAAAGGCGCTAACCGACAATAACATAAATTATGAAGATATTCTTCTAATAAAGAGGGAGGTTGAAAAATTGAAAAATATCATGAGATGCGTCGGGAGATCAACAGAAGTTAGAATGAGTCTCGTCACCGGGGATTGATATAAAAAGATGGAATCGCGAGTTTGTGCGGAAATCGTCCGTCAACTAAATCAATCGGCTTCACCTACAAAACAACCTGCAACTGTTTTTTGATTAAAGAGCCGGCGAACAATAGTCAATCGACTATTGATGATAACCCTCCACCATGCAACCCTGATTTTTAAACTTAAAGGTAAACAACAACTCTATCATAAACACGTAATAGAATACCTGATTTATTGCGGCGGTTTCAAGATCGGTATCCAGATTCCGATTTGTCTCAGTTCAAACGGAAGGGCTGGTTTCATTGACAACCGTCAACAAAACGTATACTGCTTGTCCAAGGATGGTACAGCTTCGATTGAAGTTTTCGACAAAAAACGGTAAATTCCGACCAAGTGTATACTTTTCAGCTGAAAGGAAAAAAAGCGTTAGGACTGGAGGTCGATTTTTCACTAGAGTTGACATTGAATGTCAAACCGAAATTGCCAGTTCCAGCTATCGATTTCAGTGAAAGGCCACGCAGTTTTGATTTTTGTAATCATGTGATTTTCATCACGCCAGTCTATTATTTCAAGATAAAATTTCGTGATATAAAATTATCTTCGGATACCGTAACCATAGCGACACCACCACTATCTTGATCCATGAAAGATAAAAATATTATTTTCGCTGCGCACTATGAAGAAAAGTTTTTTTTCAAAGAAATGGAGAATCTGGTATTTTATCAGTATGTTTAGCCATGTAGTAGATATAATTAATAAGGCAGGCGGGCTGAGCTTTAAAGAAACATTTGCTATTTGAGTATTTTTTTAATATTGTTATAAAAATAACATTAATAATACTATTTTGATTAAGATATATTCTTACGTGTATGTTTTCAAATACAAACTTATTTAAACTTCGCATCAGCTGAGTAAACAGCACTGCAATAAGAAAGTTTGCTTCACAAATATTACACACCAAAAACCATTGCATTGAAAAGCACTTTTGCCAATTTTTTGGTTTTTAGCTGCGACTATTTGAGCCTAAAATGTTTAGCAACTTCTTTCTAATCCTCTTAAGTTTTTCGTTTGAACCAACACTGGCTTTTTATTCCAAGGTCGTGAAAAATCACAAATTAAACAAAGGAATTTTTTCTCTTCTTCTCAATCAAGACTGGTTATCCTGTACTATTGCTTGTGCAAGTAATATTCAATGTGTATCTTATAATTACAAAAACGGGCCTTTGAAGGAGAAAACGACAATTCCTAGAAGTTTTTGTGAACTTAGCAACATCGGAGTCAGCTCTTGCGCTTCAATGTTTACAGAACGAAGCGGTAATGGTATGATTCATGCAGATGGTTGGGTTTTGCATCAGATGAGGCCATACAAGGTAAAAAAAGTTTAATGTTTTTTAAAAGTGTTTTTATCATTGCATTCTAAAAGATTAGCTTTTCCACTTATATAACTTTGAAATTAGATCTTGCAGCGCTCGCTGCGTTTTGGGAGTTTACATCAGTTGCCCGTAATACTAAAAATGTTGGTGCAAAACTATAGGCTAGCTGTAAAAAGATAAGCTTTGTAAGACTTTTATTTTTTTTAATACATCAAGAAAGTTGAATAAATAAGAAATGTTTTTTCCTCACAGCAAGCAAAACATGCTAATATTTTATGAAGATTCACATTTCAAAAAAAACTAATAATATTTTTATCAGTTCTGTGTAAAGTGGCCAACAGCGACCGCAAAGTTGATTATTCTTCTTTGCAAATTCACTATTTTCTTTTTATAAGAATACGTTTTATAAGAATATCAAAGCTGAAATTTGCGAAATTCTAAAAATATTTTAAGAACAAAGCTTAAGCTGAGATTTTCAAAAGGATTGCTATAATTTTGTGTGTTGAAACATTTGTAACTACAATAGAATTTTATGCTTAACAGTATAAAATTATTGCTTTCTCTGAACGGCGAATCTAGCAAACAAAACGAAAACACCTGCACTACTAGCAATAGCAAAATGTTCAACGCTAATGACAGTTCGATGAACGGAACATGTAATACATAAACGACACAAACCAAACTACAAAAAAGTGTTATGAAAAATTCTTTCTTTTTGAAATAACAAAACCTATAGCTAGGGAAAACAAAAACAGCACCATAGTCGTTATTGCCTGCAGTGTGGCTCCAAAATTACTTCGACGCCATCAAAGTCATTGTAAGACAGGTAATTCGACAATTTCGGCCGTAGTCCTCTCTGTATTCCCTTAACTCTTTGTTATATAAGCAATTCCTGTGAACCATCCATCCATTTACGTAAAGGGCAGTGATTTTCCTTCCAACAAGATCGTCCTTGAAATTCCTATCTTCAAAGCTATCTTGGATCTCTGCCATGTCTGTGTGCGGCAGCGCTCCACAAGGATCTTCTGGATCGGTTTCTTCCTCTGAGACCATGTGCTCTGCTCCTGAAGTAGGGTTCTTCCTTTGAGACAACGAGCTCTGCTCCTGAAGCAGGGTTCTTCCTCTGAGACCACGTGCTCTGCTCCTGAAGCAGGGTTCTTCCTCTGAGACCATGTGCTCTGCTCCTGAAGCAGGGTTCTTCCTCTGAGACCATGTGCTCTGCTCCTGAAGCAGGGTTTAGGGAAGAAGAGCTAACGGTGGGAATTAAGCGGGTGGTGGAACTACGTAGTTCTTCATGATCAGCCCCTCTGGATATATTAGTTGATCGTCTGATCCATCAGCCGTTATCAGGCAACCGGTCTTGTGCCGCACTTGCAGTTGCAGGTGGTCGTATTAAGTGCTGGTCAATTTTTCATAGGCCTCACCTATCCAATGTGTGATAAGAATGCGTCTTTCCTTTGATGTGAAAGAACTGTCTTGGCCATACCACTTTTCTGCGTTAACGCCATCATCCAACCACCTTCGCTGAGCTTGACAAATGAGTATTTTTAGAATCTGAGCATACCCAGCATCAACAAGCTGCCACAGGTCAGTAGCATTTGGTAGCCCATACCAAACTACACCACTTAGTTTTGACAAAAGCTCTGTAAAATATTCAGAAACTTGGGCCATTAGATTGTCACAGAAAAAAACAAAGCGTTCATCATCTTGTACAGATTGCGAAAAAGTTTTCTGAACCCATTCAACTGATACTTTTGTATCTACCAATGCATTTTCTCGTAGTAGACATCGACGTCTGGGATGGTAAGCTTTCTTTTCATCTTGGCTTATGCGTTTTCCAGTTCCACTGAAGATAGCACTAAGCCTGGGTTGCTTACCAATTGGTTTAGGCCCAGGGCATCTCCTTCACTAACCTCAGGGTTAGAAGTTAACTAACCAAAAATAAATTATATATGAAATATATGTGTGTGTGTGTGTTTGTGTGTGTAGAACGAAATGAAAAAGTAAACTCGTTATTTTTGTTGTTGTTGTTGATTTCGGCTATGTGAGCTACAATTACGATATAATTAGATCAAATTTAACTTGATAACTTGTCTATCCGTTTTTGTATTGTGAAAATTTTGTTTGAGGTTTTCAATTACTTTAAAAATAATTAGAAAGAATTAAGAGAAAAATATCAAATATAAGCCCTTTGGCGGGATTCGAACCCCACATGTGTTAAGGTGTTAACCACTACACCACAAGGACCAACCACACTGGCAACGCAGCCGGACAATGTTATATAGATGGTAACTGTAGGGGTACCCAACACAAGCTACTTAGTGAAAGAGATGTATTTCTCCTTGTTGCTGGGGATGCAGTTGATGTTACCATCATCGTCGAAGCACTTGATCAGATAGTAAAACCCAGATGGTTTGTGCTTCTGATATTGCTTGGTGTAGTTTTTCCTCTCGTTTAGAGAGCAGGTTGATATGCTTTCTGTGAGGCATTCAAGGTCCGCATGGACAACAAATAGGACCCGCATTTTCTTTTTAAAATGCACGAAAGAGACGTGCCAGGGATTCTTGTTTTTACCTACCAGCATCTCCGTCCTGATCTCCTGATTCTTGGAACAGCATTCGAGATGTTTCTCAAATGAGTTCTTCGACCGGAATGGGTTGAGACACCTTAAGCCGAAGTGCTTTTTGCATTTGTATTTGCTTACCTGCAAAAAACACAATCTGTTGCTGTCTTTCACCCAGCAGTAATGATTCGTCTCATCGTCTGAGATAAGGAGTAGGTTTATTACCGGAAGCTCGCGCTTCTTACTGATTCTTAGAGGGTTAACCTCTTTTGCATAACCAAAGACGTTTATACCTCAACCTGTTTTAGAGAAACAGTGAGCTCTATACCAGACCAATCGAAGCTCTTCGGGCTCTCCCTCATCTACTTATTTATATTTTGTGGATTTGTATCCCTAGGATATGCCACAGAGGTGACCTCCCATTTGAAGCACTCATAATCCACCTCTTTCCTTCTTGGAAGCTAACACCGATGGTAGCTGGATGTAGGAGCTACCGGACAGTGGAATGTGAGAGTAGTATTAATGTCAAAAAAATCAACCTGATCGAACTGCCAACCGGAAACCTGGTTCTGAAACTTTTCAACGTTTCGAGCAAACTCCCTTTCATTGTGTTGAAGAGGCTAGAGAAATCGGTTGAGCTATCGATTACTCCCACCTTAGTGTGGAAGTACCCTGAATTTTCATCACCGGTAGCGGAGTTTGTTTTGAGGAACCTACAAGTGAAGATAAACTTCACCTTGATGAGTTTCTGTTTATTTTCGATTAGTTTGAGGACTTTGGGTTTAATAATAGCGATAAAAGTCGTAGAAACCATTAATCTTGTCTTTCTATCCTGTATGTTTTCAAGTTTCCCTTCAGAGCTGTTTCTTTCTGTTTAAAAGTGAATCGGTTGATTTCGTTAGGTTTTTAGCTCTAAAGGGAGCTGGTTTGAATTCGGCTCAAAGGACATTTTTTTTATTTTTTAATAAAAATATTTATGTGGTTTCTTGTGTTTTATTGTGGTGGTATAGTGGTTATTATGTAGCTCTGTAACCGCAAAGACTCAGGTTTCCTAGCATGACCTTTGCTTTTGAGCACGCTTTAACCTTTTTAGAAAAAAGAGAATAAATAATCAACACACAAGGTTCAAACGAATTTTTTTTATTAACGTCTGTTCACCATGTTAAGCAGTTAAAAACGAAGAAAGTCTTAGAGTATGAATGAAGTTCATGTTTCTTGCCATGCCTTGTTTGCCCCGCATCCCCTGTACAAAATGGTAACACTCGACTTAAAGGCAATGATATTGAAAAGAAATTAGATGATAGCCACAAGAAGCGATGGTCGCTAAACGGGTCATGGTGTTGAATTTAGGGCATCCGACAATTTCCCAATCGAAAAAAGGAATGTCCAAACTAGCTAAAAAACCCAAAGTTCCCCCTTTATAAACCACATAGCCGCATAAGACCGATCGGCAGGTTGTTGTTGGTAAAGGTGAAGAAAGTCTTTTTCTAAACAAAGAAGCACCCGGAGTTGGATGATAAAGCAGATCATGGACATAATTGAAGATACTCTGGCGAGCTTTAGGATCGTGACGCTGATACGGTTTGGAAGGAAAATACTGGTAAGTGTCAGATCGAGTAACATCGCGATTGCACGAGGCTATTTCCCGCACAACGATATCAGAGCCTATACTTGATCCCTTTGAAATCCGACAAGGGTTCTACTTGCCTTCAGTGTGCCAAGTCTGTTCTTGTTGTAGGGCAGACTTCGGTTGATCCAGCCATTTGAAAAAGCGTTAGGGTGACTCGTGCAGTACAAAATACTGTTATCAATGGAGTCCTACAGACTAAAAAACTAATGATAATATGTACACATAAACCAAAAAAAAAGAACTAAGTTGAAACCCATGAAAAAATATAACAGAAATTGCAATTGAAATTGCAAATAATAAACATCTAAAGCTTTAATTGAGTCACCTCAAAAATAGGAAGAAAGTCATTTAAGGCACGTATGAGTTAGAACCGAATTTACTCTATGACGCACAAAGCCGTATGTTTGGTATTGACCGCCTTGGTGAATGACCAAAGGCAACCGGTCTTATGTTAAGTCCGCCGTAATCATACAATTGGCAATTCATCAACTAAACACCGCGTTTCGAAACATTGGAGACGCTCCAAGTTCTACATTGTAAGTGTATCCGGATGTAGGGAGTAGCACGATTCAGGAATGACAGATTGTAGCCTCGTTGAGAGAACTCCAGTAGAAACGAGAAATGAAAGGCTATACGTATTTTGAACCGCAACGGATCCAGTGTCATCCTGTACGCTATCGCATTATTGAGGTGATTGAAATCGCCATTGGTGAAACCGATGACTTGTCAGCCAGTTTAGTGCCAGATCTTCCGACGTCGTTGACTGTGACGGGGGGTTCTGAAAAAAAATAGAAATCATTTGAAACATGGATCCGGTCCGACATTCCTGGACTAGTTTACCACCAATACTTCCATTCATTTTAAAGTCCATTTATCCCAACCTTTGAGACTGACAGGAGATCAATGCCGCGTAGTATTGGCAAACATTACTTTACCGGATACGCACGTCAGCATTTTTTTGCAAACTTGTCCCTAAAGCTACGTTTGTGGTGTACATGCCATGTTCTGGTCTACACCGAAGAAGGGGAAACAATGTAGAAACATTGTAGGTATGATAGGCCTCATGATCGTGCCAGATGGAAAACAATTTATGAGAACCATGGTGGAGGTCCTCTAGAAAAAAAAGACTAGACAGTGTAAAATCAAGAAGAATAGAAAAATTTCCCATATGATTAACCTGCACGGCTATTGAAAACCTCTATGTGACGATCCAATGGATTCCGCGTGGTTCCCACATGACCATATGCTCCTTGACAACAGAAATACATTCATGCAATATATGATAGCTTTAAGATCCATTTTGATTTTCCTTTGGCTCTGAAAATGGTATGAGTGAAAGAAATCAGGACGCCTAGAAGAAACGGCTACATTGAGATTATACTGCCAAAGACACATGTAAGGCCATAAGCTTGATAATATTAACAAAGTTTAATGTTAGTTTTCCTTTCCCTCGATGGCTTATAGTTTTTTACTCCCACAATGGAACCAGCTTCGAATTCACAGTTTAAATACTACGGAGTAAGATAATGATTTATTTATGATTTTATCTAAACCCAACTCCTATCTCATTACGACAACTTTGGTAAATCATAAAAACCTTTACTTTATTTAAAGAATGCCATATAGAATATTTGCGCAAGCTACTTTACAATACGTTACGATCCCTTTGCACTCTTTAATATGCTTTACGCCGCAGTAGCTTTACGCTTATTTGAAAAACATTAAATGGCGAGCGAAAAGAGGTAAATAAATCCTTACGCAACTTTGAGCAAATCGTAAATAAATGTAAATTTGAAATTTCGTGCAGTGCTAGTCGTTTGGGTTTTGAGCATGTCAGCTGTATGTGTTAGGCCCTAATTTGTTCCCGGGACCCCATAGTTGTACCTTTAAAGATAATCCTAAAGTCAAAGAGGTCATGACTAGCAACACTGCCTTTCAACAACTGGTCGGGGAGCCTTACCGCAGCTTGTGCATATATTTGGATGTAGGGAGAAGTTCCATCGTGCGGCATCAAATGGTGGACTTGTTGCAATCCGGTATCTCCGAGAAAGGTAAGAGTTCACCTTTTTTGAACCGAAACTTTTTTGTATCATTCGAAGCGAAGTCCTACCATCAAGGTCATTGAGGTGCAGATTGCTGAAACGGATGGCACGTTAGCGGATTTGATCTTCTGGTGTGGAAATGCTATTTACCTTCATGTTCAATATTCCACAGTTTTAAATGAATTGGGTGACAGCTCAAGGTCGATTTCATAAAGACGACCTAAGACCTAGTACAAGAAAACCACCACCGCTCTTCATTGTGGACGTCAAAACGTCAAGTATGGAACCATTTGCAGTACACGGCGTGTGTTTAAGTTACGCCGAGGTGAACAAGGGTGTAATGAAAGCAGTCTTTTCCAAGGACGCATTCCAGATCGGGTTACTGTCATTTTGCGTAGCACCGGTACCTCTAAAATTGAGATTCAACACCATCAAAAAGATAATTCATGGAAAAGAATATCCCTTCCGAGCCTTGGAAGCACAACAGCAATGATAAAGACATGATTGGGTAGTGGCGTTTTCTTCAAGCAAGAAGGTTTGTTGTCAAAGCAGAAACCTGTAAATCACCCTTAAATGTGGGGCCAGAATCATTCTTGTACTCGTCGTTCTACTTGACAAATATACAGCCAATAGGAATGCTGATAGGTTCTTGTTGAACCATCGCCAAATAGGGGACGTCCGACTCTACGTGGTCGTCTCGAATCACGAATTAGAAATTTTATCTCGGCGTGTTTGCAGCCAACACTTTATCGTCGTCCCCGATCCGTTTTCGTCCTTGAGCCTACATTGTGAATACCGACGACCCTCAACAACCAAACTGGGACGTATTGGCTACCTCTCTGGGCAACGGTGTGAAAAGATGAACAGACGTTTATAAGATAACGCAATATTGTGTTAATCGCATACAAATCAAGTTAAATTGAAATAATAACCCTCCTATCGCGAGAAACACAGATATGAAATAAAGTAAGCTGTTTTTATTGTTAAAAAATTTATACAAAAGCCTTAATGTTTTATTGCCAAAGTGAGAAGGCAGGATTATAAAGCCGCATGCGCAGGTATTGAACAGGAGGCGGAAAAAATCTCAAGTGATGCAGAGAAAAGTAAAGTAACGTAACTACAAGCAACCAAAGCTCAGAGTGGGGTAAAATTAGTAACAATATTTTCAAAATTGGATCCAAGTCTGTCAGGATATATGAATGGAACTAAAAAAAATTAAAAGTTTAGTTCATTTTGAATGGCGATGGAACCCAGCACAAGTACGGTAGCTAAAGAAAACATTTTGTTTTCCGTTTATGGAAAGACTAGAGTTTGGAAAGGCGAGTAAAAGATGTTTAGAAAGATTTTGTTCTGCTGCTTTGACAGTTGACCGTTAAAAGTCTCCTAACTTTCCAAACATTGTAGAAGTTACTTACAAACACCATCTTTTTGTTTGTTGGAAGAATAAAACAACATCAGACAACTTTAATCTTCAAATTACTTTACAGTTTGACTGATTCTTTACGATCGGCGGCAAAAATTAGAATTTCTCATACAAAGTCTCATAAATTTTGTAAATACACTCAGCTTGGGTGACCTGTAGTTAAATGGCGTTAAGAATGCTCTAATTTGGCTTAAAATGAAAGACGTTCAATATGTCACGTGATATTTCGGTGTTCGATACATGACTTTGGCAAAGAAGCACATGTAGCACATGCGTACAGTATATTAATCAATGAACAACAGTTAAGATACAGCTCCCTGACACAGAATCTTACTCAATCCACGAACTTACCACACGATGCCTTTGATTTAGATATGGATGTGTTTTCGTTCTAAATTTTCGCTCATAAAGTTGTCTTTCAAAAATTTTTGGAAACGTGTCGTTTTCATTCGATATGCTTTTCAAAATAGTGAATAAGAATTTAGTTCAAAAGAGTCAACGATAATTGTGGCTAGTTATCATACGCGGTTTAACGGCAGGTTTTTCAAACCTAGGATGTCTGTGCTGAAACAGAGTCGACGAAGAACAAGTCTGTAGTTTCAACAGGTAAATATAAACTTGCATTTTTTTATCATTAATCGGCTTATTGATTTTTGAAAACACAGACTGTTGCATTTTATTAACAAAGTAGCATTTGGAAAAATTGCACCCGTTTTTTTTAATGGTAGTCGACTGTTGTATTTTAACAAATAAATCGATTAACTCAAAACATTTGTACATTTCGCGCCTCAGATATTCACACTTTAAGTATCTTTAATTAATTAGAATACGCAGATCACGAATACATTGTAGGAATCGTCAATACGTTTTCTAGAATAAATATAAACGACGACTACTTTGACGTGCAATACTTCAAAAATTCCTTCCGAAAATAAATGCGTAAACAGTTCTCTCCTCTCTGTGAACTAGTTCTGTCATTGTTAAACAGGTTTAAATTTATGTCTGATCACTTTCATCAGTTGAGTCTAAAAGAGGTGATGTTTTAACAGGCAATAACAACTCAAATAAAAAATAAATCATTTTATTAGTGATTTCTCATACCCTGGTAAAGATTTAAAACTTAGGCGAAAGTTAGGGAGAATTTTGATGTGTATATTATGAGAATTTGAGAACTACTACGTAACCCCAGTCCTTCATGATATGAAAGTTGGGAAGTAAATTTTATTCTAACATATCACTTTATTAGCAACAGACGGTCTGGAAGCGTCCGCCATTTTTTTGTTTAAACCAAAGCACTTGCAGGAGGCAAAATGTTTTATATAAATATGTTGATTATGATGATTATGTAAGTGGAATTAACGATTATGCAAGTTGGTTAATTTAACTAACTCTATTGTTATGCATATAGTTCTGTGTATACATGCTTCGGAGACAAAATCGATGCCATTTTAAAATGAGTTCATTCCGATTCTCAATTTGAAGGGAATTATTGTTCTTGGATGAGATTTCATTCTGGTATTTTGTTGCGATCCAATGCATACCGTATATTAAAAATTATAATGAAATTAATTTTGATTTTTACCCCATATTTGATCCGAAAAGATATAAGGCTTTATAGCCATGCATCTAATTTCTTTATATTTTTTAACCAAAGCTCTTGAAGATGGTTGGTACAGGTTCAATGGAACTAAGTTCAAACATTTTCTAGAGAGAAAGACGTGGGGAGAGGCAAAAAGTCATTGTCAGTCAATTGGTGGAGATCTAGTCAGCATTTCCAATGAGCTAATGAACACCTTCATTCTTGCAATACTGTCTTGTAGTTTACCAGGTAAACATTGCCAGTATTTCTTATATTATTGTTCTTATCTGAAATTCATGTTGCAATTAATTGCAATCAAAAAATAAATCAAAAGTAATGCAGGCATGCTGTTTACCATTTCCATTGAACTAAATACACTTTATTTTTTGGAACATCGAACGCATTCCTATTTCATTTAAGAACAAACTTGGGCTAAGTCTGACAAAGGTGAAACTGTTTGTAGTTAAAATTTCAATTAATCTTCTAATTTAAGTTCGCAATGTTCACAATAAAAACACAGAAGCACCACTTCAACTTTAGTAAATCTACTTTTGTTCTACACGAAACACATATTCATTAAATACTAAATGTTCCTTAGACGATCATCACTGTTTTTCAATGAGTTATCGTTTTGTCTCGATATTTCTCAATATTTTAAACCGTTCACAGAAATAACAACAAATTTATTATAAATTGAGGCT
>JAOTRI020011247.1:0-19047 GCA_028564885.2 Zoanthus sanctaehelenae | reverse complement strand
ATTGGCTAAGAACAATAAGCGAACGAAAATATACGAAATGGATTTTGAGAAAGTAAATCTCGATATGTATATGATAATATAGTCTATATACTGAATTTGCTATATACTAAATATATATAAAGTCTAGAAATTATACTGTATTTTTCAGGTAAAATAGTCAATATAGTCTATATACTGAATCTTTATTGTACTTTATTGACCAGGCAACTTTTGAAGGATGGATGGAGGTTATGAAGGATGCTGTGGATGCCACTAATGTACAGTATTTCCCAACACTTTAACAAAATCTTGATTAGCTTGCAAATCTTTCTTTAGGATTTTTTTGATATATTTAGTAAGATTACGATCCGAGCAAAAGCCTTTAATATACTTTTACTTTGACTTAAACAAGAGCCCGCGCTAAAAATGGGTTCATTCCTCCACTAATTCTTTAATTCTGACGTAATTTGGTCTTCAACTAGTTTTACGTTTTGTTCTGGCATTGTTCTTTTGCCAAACTTAAGCTGCGTGTATTTTAGATTTTAAAACTTGCAATAACGTTTCCTCTTCTGTTGCCTCAAATTTTATAGTTACCTGCAGGGGCAGCGGAAGCAAAGTATTACAGGGGGGCGCACTTCTGAAATCTATATCAGAAAACTTATAATGACGTCATATCAAGCAATTTGTGACGTCATAAAATATTTTGAGTTACTTTTAAGTCGCTTTTTGATTGGTTGGCACGAAGACAATACAAAATGCTGCTTGGCCCGCATGGTACAATGGCAATTAATATTAAATCGCGACGAAGCTGACACATATTGTGACAAATGTCATATGAACGAATCTCATGAGGCACAGTCAAATTTGATAAAGGTGGAATTACAACTCTAAATTTACTGTACGGGGCACTTTACCCCCTACCCCCCCTCCCTTCCTTCCCGTTTCCGCCGCCTCTGACCTGAACAAAGTCAATGCAAGAAAAAGATTATTCCTAAGCTGAATATTGAACCTTACTCAATAAATAAAACTAAATTAGAAATATTGCAGGCATATAATTTCTGAGAAACATTAAATGAAAACGCGTTTTCGGTTCCATCAAGCATCTTTCAGAAATATTTATGAGATTTAGTAAAAAACAAAACTAAATTTGTTTGAATAATGATTGAGAAAATCCTTGATTCCCTATGATAACAATTTATTCAAGAGAAATGCGCAGGTGAGACGTAACTATGATATGTTCACGTTTTAACTTCTGGAATGAAACTTAATGTCTGACGGCCCCCTTATTGTGCGGGTCTGTGTTTATCTATCGATTTAAGATTCCAATGCGTGACTGGTGTTCAGATTTATTTACCTGGATTTCAGATTTGCTTGACTGGATTCCATATTTACACCACAGGATTGCAGATTTACTTGACTGGGCTCCAGATATATTTTTGATTGGGTTTCAGATTTTTTTGACTGGATTCCAGATTTTCTTGATTAGCTTCGAAAGTTTATTACCTAGTTCCAAAGTTAATTAAGTGAATTTCAAACTTATTTCACTGAATTTCAGTGAGTTGACCGAGGATTTTATATTTGCTTGATTAGTTTTAAAAGGTTCAAAACTGTATTCCAAAAGTTATTAAGTAGATTCCAAATTGGTTTGACTGAATTCCAGCTTTGCTTTACTAAATTTTAGATTTGCTTGACCTGTGTCAAGATATTCTTGGCTAGATTCTGGTTTTGTTTAGCTATATTTTAGATCTCTTGACCTAACTTAAACTTAAGCTGTAGACCTAAAATATTGCAGCTTAGCTCTCAGCTGGATAATCCTTTTCAAGAAAACCACAATGCTAGAACAAGTTAGGAGTTAAACATATTACAAATCCACTGGATTCTAGTAATTAACATAAAGGGTACCTCAAACACATAGGGCTGCATCATAAGATCCAGCAAGCAACTAATGCAACTAATGCAACTAATGCAAAACACAGATTGATGATGATAAAAGATATTAACCACCAAGTAAAAGGATTTTCCTACTTTTATCTTGGAGTGTTAAAAATTATTTTCACGAAAAATCTTTATCAATCTAAAGTGTCTTTTTAAAGATACACCAAGGGAAAAAAAGGTGTCTTTTAATTTCCGCATTCTATTAAATATACAATTATCTGCAAATACCTTTTCATGATAACAGAAAATCTCAGGACCGGAAGAAAGCGTTACCATTTACAAAAGTTTTTTTCATTTGTCAAGGTAAAACATTTTTGCTAGAAAAATAGCATGCTGCATTTAGTTTGGAAAAAACAAAGAAAAGTCAAGTAGAATGATTTCGAGGGACAGTTTTGCCTGTCCTGCTTCACTTTCTAAAATGAAAGAAAATATAAGAAAAAAAAAAGCTTAGTTCCAGAACATTTTATTAGCCCGTTCTTACCAGACTTAGCTTCTGGGCCCGGTTGTTCAAATTCACGGTTAAATATCTAAACCATGGTTTTGTAACCAACCCCCATTTGATCTGTAAATTTGGGATTTATAAGTTTTTTTCCAAGCAAAACTGAACAGTCTTTTAAAAGAACTGTAATCTTCTCCCAAGAGAAGGAAGGTACTTCTATAAGGTTTGCTTAACCATGGGCTATATTTAACCTTAGAATTTTAAAATTTTTTAAACAACCCAGCCAGTTTTTCTATGAATTAGCAGAGTAGAAAACCAGAAACCAATTATCTTTTTTTTTACTTCAGATTGACGAACAACCTCGACCTGAAAACAACTTCTACGCGTACATTTACTTTGTCGTTTTTATTGTCATTGGAACCTTTGTTGTGTTCAACTTGTTCATTAGCATCATCATTGATAACTTTCACAAACTGAAATCCGAGGTAAGTAACTGTTAATTTACAAGGCCAAATGGCAAACCACCCTCTTTGAAACGTTGTTTGCCAGCTCGCGCCGATACGACTCAGTCGAGGTGGTGATTACCTGACTTCTGTCCTTGATGTGGTTTGTCAATGAACTTATCAAAATATGGCCGGTAACATTTAGCCCTTTTCCTTTATGTCCACAAACTTATTAGAAACATTCATAGTCTCAATTGTACTACTACTAATAATGTTAATAACATGACTTTTGTCCGGCCTTATTTTTTGTTTCGGTCCTTGAAGTAAAATAAAATATACAATATATCCACCAAGTTTCATGTCAATATTCTCGGCTTGTTATACCTGTTTAAACACTGATAAAACAAAAATACAAACGATGTAGTTTTCTTGTATGATAAACAATATTCCTTTTGCAAGAATTCTTTAGGGCCCAGTATTTCAAAAGCCGATTAGAACTAACCGAAGGCTAAATATTTAATCGGCGATCAGGTTTCTAAAATGACATCGAGAACTTTTAGCTGTGATTTTGGGATTAACAAGGCTTTTTCTAATTTTCAGTATTCATAAACAACCGTTTACTTTTTCTTAAAGAAAAAATTATTCTTTGAATTTATGCTTAACCCAGGGTTAAACTTAACCAGCCTTTAAACAACATTAACTGGGCTCACATTTGCAATATCAGCCCTCAACACCTCCCTCTCCCCCATTCCTAAATTTCTAATATCTGGCCCCAATCTACGACATCAGCCCCCAGCCCCCAACTTTCAATATCAGACCCCAACAAATAATAAAAAAAATATCAGACCCTAATCTACAATATCAGACTACAATATACAATATCAAACCCCAATGCACTTATATAGAGTTTCACAATTGTCTGCGAAATTTTTGACTTTGCTGGAAAGCCTTCTACAGGACCATTGTAAAATGTCAGCCAAAACCTTTAGTATTTGTATTATAGCTAATATCTGCAAAGTGGTGTAATTTTTCAGCTGGTTCTGTGGTGTTCCATACATTACAAAATAGATCGGTTAGAAGTGGAACGTAACGTTGTGTCGGAAATTTTGCAGAAACAAACAAATTGTATAATTTTTGCTTTTTCAGTACGACGACGATATTGGAATGTTCCTTACCGAAAATCAACGCAAATGGGTTTCCCTGCTGAGAAAAGCTGTAAAAAAGAAACCAAAAGTAACATTTGTAAACAAAAGGCCTCAGGTAACAGTGTAAATTAAAACTGCTCTGTTCTAGTTGAGTTTGGTAAAATCGTTTGTTAAGAATGCATTTTTTAATATATTATTATTCTCATTTAGTATTTATCAAAGCAACCGATATCCAATTTTGCCCCTTTGATTCGGTACCGTAACTCGGGATGTCCAATAGTATTAGTTGATTTTGAGGTCAAAACCAAAAGAGCAGGAAACGTCCACTTTAAAGATAGAAAGATTTAGATTGTATATATTGGCTATTCGAAAATAAAATAGAGTATCTCCCGTAATTTGGGTAAATACTGAATTAGCTATTGTAATGTTAACCGCCGTCTGGTTAGCCTAACTGGTAAGATGCTGGTCTATCGTGCGGGAGGCTCGGGTTCGATTCCCAGCCGGACCAACACCCAGGGTCTTAATTCAGTATAATTGAGGAGAAAGTTACCTTTGCTCTAACATCTGCAAATGGTTAGACTTTCACGTCTTCTCAGATAAGGACGTTAAACCTTAGGCCCTCGGGGATTATATCAGGTCTCCGTCCACCTTAGAGTGGTAAAGATGGTAACCCCAATTAGTAGGCATTTTACCGGCTAGAAAGATTTGACACCTTTATTGTTCTTGTTCTTGTTCTTGTTCTTGTTCTTGTTCTTGTTCTTGTTCTTGTTCTTATAATTATCATTATTCCTCATCAAGTTCGTTGCCAAGCGCTAGATACATACCTCGACGTTTACATGTTTCAAAACTCTTGAGGAAGAAAATGAAGACACCTAAAAACATATTATATAGACACACAGAGAAAATACACAACGTATGTATCAAGGAAGGGAAATAATTCATATTTCCAACATATTTAAAGCTGAAAGAAAGGAAAAAAATCTTCACTATTGTACATGTTTAAGGATATGATTAACCAAGAAAGAACTTTTTGAAATCGCAAATAGCATTTTCATCATGATCAACAATGGAAAGGAGTAAAGAAATATCCATTAAAAAGATAGTTTACTTACTTCTGTCGGTTTCCAGATCTTTTTGGCAAGTTTTGTTGTCGAAACAAGAAAATACTTTGAGTATTTTGACTTTTTCATCGTGATGTGGTTACAAAATTAGTTATGTATATTTCGCTTAGTAAATCCTTGTCGTATCATTATATTGTAAAATATTATTATATTACATACGTAGTTTATTGATAAGTCGTATTATGTTAAAATTAACATAAATATGTTGTTGTTTAAACAGGGCTGGTTTTGTGGTCATGTGTTTGATGTTGTCACCGGTGATAAATTTGAGATTGCTATGTTATGTATCATTACATTGAACATGATCTTGATGATGATGGAACATTATGGACAGTCGGAGAAAATGTCTTTCGCAATACATATCCTTTGATATAACTATTCGTCTTCGATGTTACTAAAATGTTGAGTTGTAAAATATTACACATTAAGAAAATGGTATCGTTATATATGCTTTTTTTTACATTACAAACGATTAGGTTTACATACGTAAGTAAACAGGTTCTCACTTTATTGTCTGCCTAACCCCACATGTAGTTACATATAGCGCATGCGTGTTACGCGCCGCTGACCATTCAACAATTAAGGTTTATCAATTAATGTGTTTTCTTTCGTCATTTGCAATTGAATTACCTTTATAGTTACTTTTCAACCTACTTGGATGACTTTATTTGCAAAAAGAGAAACACACATACGTGCTTTCAATTTAAGTGAATCAATTGCTATTGTTATTCTAATTGTTGTTCTTATTCTAGTTGTTTTGTTATTAGTATTGTTATAAGGCTTCACTTTGTTCATTCAAAGCAAGGAAAATGAATTGAATGGTTTCATTTGTTATACCTGAAAAGGATCAAAGTAAGTTGAAAACCTAAAGTTTTCGACTTGTTTATTTGAACCAGACTATCGTTCAACATTGAGTGTTCAAAGCTTTAGTGATATATGTAATTTTTTCAACCTAAAAAGACCTGCATAAATATAGGCTAAAAACGTGAGTCATTTTACTCCTGATGGTTTTATGAAACTTAGGGGTAGCAAATGGTCGTTTAAGAAGTATGTTTGTATGACTCAAACTTTGTGCAAAAGCTTACAGTTACTCTTAATTCTAAAGTCTCGGACTGGCAACATAAAAGTTCAAAGTATCTCGTGCTTGCAAAATTAAGCAAAACACAAGTCTAGCTTTTAAGAACAACGACAGCAAGCTTTATTTTGTACCTGATAATTAAATATTTATTTTGAAATTTGCCACCCCTAGGCCTAAACTTGTGTGCTATAGGTACATTTTGATGTTTTCCTTAACTGAAGCTGTGGCATTTCTGCCCCTCTATTACTAGGAATAAATATATTTTTTACGTCACTATATTTACTGGAAGCAGTTGTTAAGCTGAGTGTATTGCATTTGCTCTACTTCCGTTCTAAATGGAACGTGTTTGATTTTGTCATTCTTATTGCGTCTATTGCAGGTAAGTCACTAGTTTAATACTGCTTTATGTTTTTTCTCATCTCTTTTAAATTATACAAAAAGTAATTAGAGACTACAGTCATTATTTTCTTCATGGGAAATGTTTAATAAAGAAACAAAACGGCATCACGTGTGTTTCAAGACAATAGTTCAATTAAAATACTATCTATGACGTTTTCAACGTAGAAGAACACAAGACATTTGTTGGGGAAGAAGGAGGCAAAGCCGAATTTTCTCACTGCTTTTCTAGTGCATGTTCTACACGTTATAAAGCTTTTTATTATTGTTTTGAAACAAAAGCGATACTTTTTTTTTAAAAAAAACTTTACTTCTATCCTTCTGAAAAACTTGATATTTCTCCCAAGGAAAGGATTCTGAATCATTTACCATAAAACTAGAAATTCCAATTGCTAATTAAAACAAGTGAGACAAAAATGTAAACTAAAATGTCTCCGTGTGTGCTTTTGGCGTAAAAAACATGCGAACATACACACAGTCACTATTATTGTATAACATTTGTTTGAAACGTTTCTCTTTAAGGGAAAACATTCTTTATGAAATGTCATTGATAGACGGAATATATAACTTCACTTCACAAAGATTAACGCGCTGTGATTAGTTCATTTAATAACAAAAAACCTTGTTGGCATTAGATCATAAAATTTTACATTATGTACATCTAACTGGATCACTCGAGATTCTTACTGCCTGTACAGGATTTTCTCACGGCTCTATATTTTGGCCGCCTTTCCAGCCTCGCGCCTTCGCTCGGCTGGCTTGTTGACAATTATATAAATGACAAATTGCAGTGTTTTTGTTTTTCGGAAATTATATTATAATGATAATGATTATACAAACCTTGTTAATTGTCATCCTATTTAGTCTGTAGTCATGCCCGTGATTAGCAAATCAGATTTCCACTTCGCGGTTGTCAGATTTTGTTAATAGTGGGCTTAAAGATCGCTTTTACGTTTGATGCCAAACATCAGCATGTAGCTCGCAATGTTTACATAGATTAAATAAGCTTCACATCTCCTGTGCATTCCTTTAAAGGACAGTAAATCGATATGCTTATTGCAACCTCTGTCTGTTATCGAAATAGTATTGACAGCACTTGATCAATAACCACCCACTCGTCAAGCGATAAGTACCTATTTAATCGCCGCCTGGTTAGCCTAGTTGGTAAGGTGCCAGCCTATCGTGCGGGAGGTCTCTGGTTCGAATCCCGGCCGGACCAACACTCAGGGTATTAAAATAATTGAGGAGAAAGTGCTGCCTTTGCTATAACATCTGCAAATGAATTAACATTATGACTTTCGCGTCTTCTCGGATAAGGACGTTAAACCGTAGGTCCCGTGTCCCCAATTAGTTTATAAAAAAAAAACTAAAGAAATAGACACATTAATAAAGTTACTTACTTACTTTACTTTTACTATGCTGTCATGAATGAAAAAAACTGAAGTATATTAGAAGTTAATTTTACATTTTAATTCAGGTTTATCTCAATAAACTATAAGACAGAAACAGAAAGAAAAAAAATCTTTTGAAAGAAGGCTATTAATATCGCAAATAAAAAAGAAAAAAAGTCGATTGCCAAAAACATTTTTATGTACACAGTCGATGGAAGAAGCACGCATATTTATGTAAAATTTACAAAGATTCATATGATATATTTTATCTTATAGAAATAAAAACAATAAAATCTGTTCTTTAAACCTAGAGCTTTGTTCGACAGAACTTGATAAAAATAAAAACAAATGATCACGTTTACGAAGTGCGCCGTGTGTTTTGTTTTACCGCTTGCCGAAATAAACGTTATGCTTAAAGCCTCTCTATACACATGCACAATTAACAATTAGACGTCAAGACCGCATGGACTACGAGTCAATAGTCCATGAGGCTGAATATTTAACAATTAGACCTCGAGGACGAATGGACTACGAGTCAATAATCCATGAGGCTGAATATTTAACAATTAGACCTCTAGGACGAATGGACAACGAGTCAATAGATATCTGAACAGATATAACTATAATGCTGAATGGATCAAGAATCACACCTATTCAACAATTTGACCTCGAGGATGAATGGACAACGAGTCAATAGTTCATCAGGCAGAATATTTAACAATTAGACCCCAAGGATGAATGGACAACGAGTCAATAGTCCATGAGGCTGAATATTTAACAATTAGACCTCGAAGATGAATGGACTACAAGTCATTAGTCCATTAGGACATACGCCGAATGGGCTATATATTCAGACTTATAAACCGAATTCATAAATATGGTGGCAACGCTGAGAAATTTTTGGGCGGCCGTGGGATCGACGCATTTTAGAACACGTTTAATGGACTGTGTCCTAAGTACCTCGATCCCATCATCACCCATGAATTTAAACTATAGTCCAAGAAGCCAAGAGATCTAAAAGTTTTAGTATAAACGTACTAATCGGTCAAAAGAGAATGAACAAATTATGTTATCAATGAAGTCCCCTGATATTGTAACCAAACGGAGCTCCATTTTGATCCAACACTTTTTCTCTACTAGTAGGCTATCACAAGTAGACTTTTAGTAGAGTAGCAAATCAGAATGCAGGAAGCGTGTTGGACCGTTGGTAGTTTTATACTTAGTTTAATTACCTAAATTTAAGCCACATTTAATTGCTACTTAGTATGTTCGTGGGAACCTGATTAGCCATGCAGATAATGCTCATAAGGGCTGACGTAGCCTTAATAGCAATAATAACTTAGTAGTACTAGTAGTAGTAGTAGTAGTAGTAGTAGTAGTAGCAGTAGTAGTAACCTAGTAGTAGCAGTAGTAGTAGTAGTAACTTAGTAGTAGAAGTAGTAGTAACTTAGTAGTAGAAGTAGTAGTAACTTAGTAGTAGCAGTAGTAGTAGTAGTAACTTAGTAGTAGCATTAGTAGTAGTAGTAACTTAGTAGTAGTAGTAGTAGTAGTAGTAGTAATAGTAGTAATAGTAGTAGTAGTAGTAGTAGTAGTAGTACTAGTAGTAACTTAGTAGTAGTAGTAGTAGTAGTAGTAGTAGTAGTAGTTGTAACTAAGTAGTAGTAGTAGGAGTAGTAGCACTAGTAGTAACTTAGTAGTAGTAGTAGTAGTAGTAGTATTAGTAGTAGTAGTAGTATTAGTAGTAGTAGTAGTAGTAGCAGTAGTACTAGTAGTAGTAGTAGTAGTAGTAGTAGTAGTAGTAGTAGTAGTAGCAGTAGTAATAGAAACAAGCTCTATTGGCGTATGATATAAAACATTTTACATTTTGCCAAAGAATTTCGACTAACACTTCAATAACATTAATAACAAATCAACAATGTCAATTAATTACTGAGAAACGCATATGTATACTTCAATTTGGTTTGTAAAATTGTAACTTCTCACAACTTGGAGACAACCAAACAATGTTGCTCACATCATTTTGGTGCTTCATACAGCCATGAAAACACAGGTAGACCAATCAAAAATGCATGTACTATCCGGCAATTTATTTAATAAAATATTTTTATAAATCTACAACTTGCGCTGTGTTATGTTTGCAACAGCATTTTGCTACACTTTTTTTTATTACGAATAAACATTTAGAATAAAAACAATAAAAAAAAAGTTAAGAAAAATCCTAAACTGAAATTAATTTATTGTAATGTATAACATTGTATTGTTCATGGAAAATTATGACTAGGGGCAATTATTATGTACGAGGTACAAGTTTCCTAATTATTATGTACGAGGTACAAGTTTCCTAATTATTATGTACGAGGTAAAAGTTTCCTAATCTAAGACTGGATTAGTTCTACGGGTCTTAACATCGTCAAAATGCAAAAATGTGCTTCGACAGTTTCCTTGGGGTTAATAAGCTCAATTAAAAACAAATTATAGTTGCATGCAAGGGATTTTACAAACTTATATTTAATATAATAATATTAGTATGCTAATTTTTAGCTATCATAATCTAAATCTATTTGGATTATGAACCGTTAGTCAAAATAATTGAAAGTGATCGGTGCAACAATTTTCCTAGTTATTTTTTATAAAATTGTTTGTTTATGTTAATCGCGCCTGACAAAAGTCAACTAATTTCAAAATGGGATAAAAGAAAAGTAAAAATGTTGCTAAGAACTTTCCAGAAATGTTGGGCTAGTGACATCTACGTTCTTTGCAACATTACTAACAGCTTAAGCCTATCGCCTCGAATTCTTAAGTTATCTGTCTATGGGTATTTCCTGATCGGCCGCTATCTCCGACATAGCGAACGCGCTTTGATAGTTTAAGAAGTTGGCTGAATGACAACGCCTCACATATTTGCGGGAATTCCTCCGGAGTCTTAGTTTTCAGACATTGAGACAGTATCATTTATTAATGAGGTGCTTAATTTGTTTCAGCCGTTTGGTGCAGACACGGGTTGTTAAAATTATAAAATCACCATAAAGTCAAATTATATACAGAATAACGAATCCTGAAACATAAACTGGCATATCAGCTATTCACGCTTTTTAATTTCTTTAAAAAAAACGTTTAAAAATTGTTCTTAAACTGCACCAAATTTGGAAGTCTTACATGAGGCAATGAAAACAATTCCTACATTTTCGTAAAGCATGGTGGTACACACTTAATGAGAACGCTATTCTTGATCTACCCGCCCTGTAACTTGTCATTCAGGCCAACGGACCAAAGTGAAAGAACGCCATTCTAACCCTATATCAAACTACGATAATTCCTTGTCTGGCCTGGCCTTTTTAAAAAGTTTATAACAACCTGCTTTCAGCTTGAGAAAATTGACATTTTTCATGTTAGCGGCCTGTCGGGTTTGGTTATCATCCGTATTTTAAAAATTCAGTTTTTTATTTTTAAATGTATTTTTTAAACGCTTTCCTCAACAGTGTAGTTCTCAGCAGTATAGTGATGAATGTTGAAACAAAATATTTCATCGCCCAAACAAACCGGAAGGAAACTTCATTCATAATCCGAAATATCTGGAATAAAAACCTCATTTACAATACACAAAAAAACAGCTAGGCAAGGATAAGTGTTAGGTAATTTTAACTATTTGGAGAGACAAGGATGGTTGAAATAGAAAACTGACGTTGTCCTAAAACCCAAAATGAATTGGCAAGGTAATCACAGTTTACACAGTCAAATTCATTTTTGCCTCGATGAAATTAAAACTTTATACCCTCGCCAAAAATAACCACGCCTAGCCAGTATGCAGTGAAAATGGAGTTATAAGCTCAAACGAACAGGCCCTTAGTTGGGAAGAGCGCTATTTGCAACCTCGTACCCAGGGTCGTTTCACCGACGTAGACGTAAAATGACCCTGGGTACGAGGTTGCGCTATTTGCACACACTAGTCACTACGTCATATTATAAATCATGACCTTATGCCGTAACACAGGGAATGTTAATTCATGAAAAGGAAGCCAAGATGAACTAATACGAAACGTCGAAGCGTAGCGTTAATCTTTATCATTACTGTTTTTTCAAAAAGGTCATGTAGACCGCAGTAAATAGCCTGATCTGAACAAATAACTGTATAACTAAAAACTGAAAATAAAAAACTAGCAAAACTTTTACCGTACCTAAATCGTCTACAGTTCTACAATTGGTTTTGACTCCATAATATCCTGTACCAATTGAAGAACAATGCAGATGGAGCCATCCACTAAGTGAGTACAGTAACTGAACAAAACCGTTATTAAATATTTAAACTGTAAGCAAACCAATAAATAAACCGTTAAAACCTGTGTTCGCAGCATACTGCACACAACAAAAAAACGAGCTTGCGCGTGAAAAACAAATTCAAAATTCGGCAGTTAAAAAACTATTGGATTTCTCAAGTGAGAATGACCTGTCGTTCTACCAATTGCAGTTCATAGAGCTCAGTAAATAAAGAGTAACTATTAATTCCATAATTCAGTTTTTCAAAAAGGGCAGCAAATTTGCTTATGATCAAAACACGTAATAACCTTTTAAGATTTCTTTTTTTGGAGTATACTTAACAGTTCCACGATTTCAGTTTAGTTTAAATTTAGTTCAAATTTACTATTTAGCATGAAGTTGTGAGCTGAGGGAACTTGTGACTTGTTGCCCCAATAACCTGGAAGTTGAAAATTAGATTCTTAGTAACGTCATGATCACGTTTCCTCTTTTCATATGCTGAGTAAAATTTCTAACGATATTATATTGATCGCGTTCAAACACGCTGACACTCCGAAACCTTTTCACTAAAACTTCCCTGAAATTATTTACTTGATTAAAACCACTATTTGGTGAAGGTACTAGACAGTATCAGAACAGTTGATACTGGAATGCATCTGCAATATATTCACCCTGAGGCGAAGAAATCTATTCCAAGGTTATACAAGCGATAACTTAACTTATAAGTCGGTCAGCAAATTTGTACAACGGGTTTTATTAAAAAGATAGGGCAAGCCAAACATTACTGATAAGCGTTGAGAAACATACTTTATTAGTTGAGAAAAATAAATTGCCATGCGAGAAAAATTATTTGCTGGGTGAGAAAAAAATGTAATTCTTAAGTTTTTAGTATCACGATTGAGAAAAAAAATTTGCTTGTTGAGAAATGTTGCGCAATGGTCGAAAAACGACCGTATTGTTAACTGAGTGAGTTTTAAAATATTGTAGGTGAGAAAATAAATTTTATTACCGGAAACGAAAAAAAACTTACGGTTGAGTTTCGTCCCAATACTACGTCATTACATTTATCAAATTTAGCCAGGAAACGCAAAAGTAATGATCTTGGCTGGTTGTTTTTAGAAAAGTTACAAACAGGAAGTGTACTGACATTTGCATACATGATTTGAGTCGTAATATGCAGCATGCGTTCTTTAGATCAGGGACCGCGGAGCAGGGGGTACTGGGGGGCTATAGCCCGCCAATAGTTTTTCCGCCATTTTGAATTTTACAAAACAAGTGAGCAAAGTGAAAATTTTCACTCCAGCACTGAAGAAGACTAGTTCTACTAGTCGAAATATTTGCAATAAAAGTTTGATATTGTCGTAGTGCCAGCCTTACATTTTATTTTGTTTATTTGCACTTTAAGTGACGTCTGAAGCACACGTATCTCTGCCACAAGAGATCCGACAAGAGTAACTGTTGGTTTTTATTTTCGTGTTGTGTAGTCCTTTGCACTCAAACGGATTCAATGACGTAGGGAAGGACTTGTGCAGCTTCCAATTGAAAAAACATTGTCAATACAAAACTTTCTTTATTTACACATTAAAGTACTGTGAGAAAGAGAATTTCACTTTTAAGTATTTTGTTTATAACGTTTTCCTTGTAATACTATGACAGCGGTGGATGTCTCCCTTCTGTTACGTCACAGGTACCAGTCCCCTGCGCTCGGACAACATTTGAATTCCTAGCACCTAGTACCTTTTGATTAAAAAGGTAAACTTAGGTTAGGGATTTTTCTTAAGTTATGACCATAGCTTTCATTTCAATACTCAAAACAAGCGCTACAGGGCCTTTAACCCCATTAGAGAATCTTGCAGCTTTCAGGATTCCTGGGCTCGGCATGCGAGCTGAGATTTGTCGATCTCAATCTGACTCCGAGGGTTTTTCTCCGGGTACTCCGGTTTTCCTCCCACCTCAGCAGATTCGATTTTCACGCCAAGATCTGAGCCGTCGACAGATTAAACATTAACCTCTTGCTAGGAAGAATGGGCGACCACTTCCTTCGTAACTGGTGTTAAATAAAGTATTATCATTAAAGTATTATTATTTTTATGATAGTAATGATGATATCTAGTATGAGAGTTCATTTAGCTTACTTGTTCAATATTCAGTTAGCTTTAGATTATGTATGGCTTCAGGGGCGGGTGAATTGGGTGAATTTTCACTCCACTTTTCTTCAATTTTCTGGTACATTCTTTGTACTTGCCACCCTTCTTCTCCTAGAGTCACTGGTAAATTCTTTGGATTATTCACCCCCCTTCTAGAATTTCTGGATCCGCCACTGGGCTTGTACTTACAGCAGCAAACATAATATGACAACACATTTTTTCCCTTATAAGACAGAAAGGGAAGAAGAGCGCATGGCCACAGTTTCTCTCATGGTGTAAGCGGAGAACTAGAAGAAGACACGTTATACAATGTACACAATACTGTATGATAAAACGTTTTGTTAGGAATCAGTTCAGTTTCGGAACAGTAATATTACAATATCATTGTATAACTACTCCCCTACGGCAATATGTTGAGCTGTTTTCAAATATCAGGAAATAAGTGCAATTTAAGAACAATTTGAAGGTGAAGTCACCTCATTTGAAGTTTCTGGTTTTTGTAAAAAGACGCGTAAATTTTTCCGTAGCTAAAAAAGAGGGCTCGATGGACCAACATTGCGTAATGCCGAGTGCAGAAGTGTTTCTGGATCTTTTCAATCCTTTATCTAAAATATACCCAATAATCACGAAATGTAACAAATTAACATTAACTTATATAAATTGGTTATCTAAAGCAGTAGAAGTTGTCTTACGACCCGAGTTGTTTCCGTTTTATCCCCAACAGCGAGTTTGATGGAGTGCATTTATGAAAAGAGTTTTATTAAAGTAAGGTGATAATCGTTTTCAAACCTGAATATTTTCTACCCCATACTAAGATAAAGACTTGTTAAGACTTTATAAATTTTCATGTCTGATGTTCCTTCCGTTTCAACTACATCACTCATTCAGCAAGTTTGACAGAGAACATACACGCTTTTTTTTTTAAGAACAACTTTATAAGAATAAGGCTCAAATTTGCCAAAATTTACGAACATTTAAGAACAATCTAAGGTCCGAATATCTATGAAAATGTCTAAGTAGAGACTTTATTAAAATTCATATTTTAGCTTAGCAACACAACTCACAACGTCATGACATAAGAGTAAAACACAAGAAATCTCACGGTGTTTTATATTTATCATGAAAATTTGAGGCGCGTAGTTTTGCAATGACTCGATTGTTTCTATGATGTATTTTTCTTCAATTTAAGCTGCTAGAATAAAAGTAGAAATAGAAACAGAGTTACGAACAATTTGAGGATGAAATCACAAAAAAATTAAAAACGATGAGCCTTTACAGGCTCTTATAAAAAGAGCTTGTACTGACTGATATAAATAGTACAGTGAAAGATAAGAATAGAAGGAAGATCGTAATAGAATTAAAGTAAGGTCGGAGATAGGCGGGGCACTCATAAAGAGCTGGGCATTAAACAGACCAGGCCTTGCAAACCCCGTAACCTTTGGTGGGGTCCATGCACACTGACCGCCCTCCACCTACTAAATTAGAGATTGTATAAATGCTATCACCATGTACTAAGTTAAAGAACAAGGTCCAATACTCTGATGGGATACCAAGCGAGATATTGAAGGCGAACATCCAAAATAATGCGGACATATTACACGGTGTGTTATTTAAGACTTGAGTTTAGAAGATATTCGCGAGCAAAATGTTCCCAGTTGCAAATTGCAAATAATAAATGAATAAATAAATACCGAAGAAATAAAAAAATAATAAATAAATACTGAAGAAAGAAAGCTGAAAGAGAGACAGACAGCGGACAGAAAGAAAGAGGGACAGACAGACAGACAGACAGACAGACAGACAGACAGACAGGCAGGCAGACAGACAGAAAGAAAGAAAGAAAGAAAGAAAGAGAGAAAGAAAGAAAGAAAGAAAGAAAGAAAGAAAGAAAGAAAGAAAGAAAGAAAGAAAGAAAAAGAGGGAGAGAGAGAAAAAAATCCTTTCTTAATACACAAGGTATAGCTAAAGATCAATTTATTCTCTTTTCCTCTATTTATAAAATATTATTATAATTCGCAAATTGGATTAATTGATATAATTAATTAAGTGTTATAATCAAATATGCGAAGGCAGGCACAAGTAGACAACTGGTATACCCCTTCAGCAAAACGAGATACGAACCAAAACATCTAACTTGTTTGAATGGCGGGAAAATTTCTGGACGTGGGCCAAAAAACGCGCCAAATCACAATACGGGTAAAGTCTTTAGAGTAGAGTTATAGGAGTTAGAATGAATACATGTTGAAACAGGTTTCGTCGTTTCTTGATATTTTTATTACTTATACATGTAAATTTGCAAATATAATAGTGTAATTTAAATTATGAAATAGATTTTACGTTGTCTGCGGTTGCGTTGGCGATAAACTGGGTTTAACAACCGCGAACTCTTCCAAGTAGACATTCTCAGCGAAGTCATCACAGGCGCCATTTAACTCCTCTGCAATATCACACAGTAAATCGTCCAGCAAATCGTCACTCAATCTACAGTTAAAAACATTGTTGCACTGGGTTTGTAATATGCCTGTTGTAGTGTTCGAGTGTTTTTTTATATACAATAGAACCTTAATATAGATCTTTTAGATCCGAGTACGAGTACAAGATTTCAACCGGGTGCGTGTGTGTTAATTTAAGCAAACCCGTGGTCGAGAAGACGAGTTCTCATTCAAACTTCGTCTTCTTAAAAGTGCGCTGAAAAAAATTCGCGAACTCTTTTAAGAGTATTTAAAAATACTCTGATGTAAAGGTCTCTAATGTTGGAAAGGAATTAATGAAAGATTGACTGAACAACTGAAATGTCCAACGGGTCCCAGGAAAAAGTTCTTGTTCAGGGACTTTTTTAAAATAGAAACCTTAGAATCAGAGTTGGCGTACAGCATTTCAAGCGTGCGCTCACTTTTTAAAGCAAACTCGTCAAAAGAACGAGAATGTTTTGTGCAGGAGTTATATACTCTTCACAACCAGTTTGCTGGAAAAAGTGCACGCGCTTTGAAATCTTGTACTTGGATCAAGTATTCTAATTTAAAGTAGTCACTGAACAAAAGTTTTTTCTGGGACCCCATGGATATTTCAGGTTTTCAGTCAATCTTTCTCTTTTTCATAAGTTCCTTGTATTTATATTTCCCGTTTTTGAATATTTTCGAACAGGAGAAACTGAAAGGTTCAGCCTTGAAAACAAAAAAAGATATCAATCAAATTTTTTTGTTGAACGTTTAGGTAGTAAGTGAGCATTCCTCATCTTTCCTTAATGAAGAAGGTTGTGAGAAAGTACTCAGCTCGACCCATTCATCAACTTTGGTAATAATTAAGAAAGATTATTGCGGCTTGCCATTAACGTCGCCTCTTTCATCCGCGTTTCTTGGAGAAAAACGCCGATTCAAAGACCCTCACCCCGATAGTTACACTGTAGTAATTCATTCTACTTACTCTTGCACGAGTTTCCACGGGTCGAAGGTTCCTTGTACGTGGGTCGCCGTCTGGCGTAGATAACGCTCAAAGCGGCTTCTGTTAGCCGCAATACTAGCACGCATCTGGCTTGGGACACACACAGCAACTGTTGGCACCTCCAAAGGTTTTAGGCGATGACTGGCGCCAAGTCGTAACACACTTTGATTTACATGAGATGAAGTGTCCGTATCGGTTAATGAATCTTTGGTTTAAATGGGAAAACAACATTTTAATATTTGTATATTTATAGGATTAATAACACGGAATGTTCGTCACATATATAGGACATGCCAATGCTCAAGGCATAACTTGTCTCGTTGCTACGCGTATGCCTTACTTATCTTAGTACACACTTATTCATCTTAGCACGTCCTAATACGCTCTATCCAAACTAGTACGTCCTTACTGATTCTAGTTCGTTCTTACTCATCCAAGTACGGCCTTACCCGTCTTAGTACGACCTTATCCATCCTAGTACATCCTTGGCTCAACGAAGTACGACCATACCCATCCTAGTACATCCTTGGCCCAAGCTAAAACGACCTTACCTATTCTAGTACATCCTTGGTCCAAGCTAGTATGACCATACCCATCCTAGTACATCCTTGGCCCAAGCTAGTACGAACATACCCATCCTAGTACATCCTTGGCTCAAGCTAGTACGACCTTACCTATCCTAGTACATCCTTGGCTCAACCTAGTACATCCTTGGCCCAACCTAGTACGACCTTACCAATCGTAGCACTTCCTTACTTAAGCAAATCATATTTCTTAAACTACAAAGTCTTATATTCTTAGAGAAAGAGTATATTAATGTAATTATAGAAACAATATCCCTTAACACGATGTTCTCCTTTAGTAAAATCCTGATTACCTTACCGCGATAGGGGAATAGGTTTACTTTTCTCGTTTATTTTGCAGGTTATTGAGAAAATCCAAAAGAACAATTTCACCAACCCAATTTTGATATTCAAACCAGTATGAGATCATGCCGCGGTTGTAATTTTCTTAAACTACAAATAAAACCTAAAGCAACATAATAGGTAAACTACAAGTAAAACCTAAAGCAACATAACAGGTAAACTACAAGTCCAACCTAAAGCTACATAACAGGTAAACTACAAGTCCAACCTAAAGCAACATAATAGGTAAACTACAAGTAAAACCTAAAGCAACATAATAATAGGTAAACTACAAGTAAAACCTAAAGCAACATAATAGGTAAACTACAAGTAAAACCTAAAGCAACATAACAGGTAAACTACAAGTCCAACC
>JAOTRI020011147.1:0-19049 GCA_028564885.2 Zoanthus sanctaehelenae | reverse complement strand
AAACAAAAATTTTAAGTACTTTTGATGCTCCTCTGCTATAGCAACTGTATAGTACACATCTGTAAGATCTAGTGAATTAATGGCGATTTTATATTGCTTGGAGCTCTCCTTCTATTTCATCATTGGAGAGCGGCCTTTCGATAAAAAATTATCGTTTCTTCCTCTTGAATATGAATAGGGCGCAAATCGCCGGTTATGATTGTTCTGGTTGGCGTAATGGTTGGTGTAGTGTTTCCGCTCACGCGTGTTCGATGTTGGCATCCTTACTCTCTTTGTTAGCTTGTTGGCATCAGAAATGTCTTTGGTCAATTTCAACAAATCGCCAAACAAGTATTCTCATGTAGATGGGACAGTGGTAGAATTGCATAAAGCCGCATAGTCCCTGTGTAGATCTTTTTTCATTGATTGACGCCTCATGCTGTTTATGTCGTGAAGACAATTCATTGCCAAAGCAGTGCCGTCAGTTAGATGACTTAATAACTCATTGTTGTTTGTGTTATTCTGCTTGAGAACAATATCTGTTGCTTTAGTTATAGCAACCAAAGATGCCACTAGTGAATTCTGTGTTTTTTGGTGTTTTGAGTCCTGTGTTCGGACTTGGGCTGGAAGTTGACTCCAGATTAGCGGGTTAACTCGTGGCGTTCTCAACCCATCGATGTTGGCTGGCTTCGAGTATTGATCAACCTTTATTTGTGCTTTCTCTTCTGGTATCTTATCTTTTAGGAGACTATTGACTATTTTAGCCAGTTCATCATCTACGGTATTCCCTGTTTTTTCGCTTAGATCGAGGTCTGAGCGATGTCACAAAGAGCGTCGATTCTCTGTTTTCTTCCCGCTTCGTGAGACTCTTGTAGCCGCTTAAGTTGTGTGTCTAAAGACACAATGGATTCAGTTCCTGATCTAACATGCGGCTCTTCTATATTGACATCGACTTTATCCTCCTCGTCCAGGTCCACAGGCTCTGTGAGGTAGTCTATTTTCTTGTTCATGGATCACATTTCGTGAACCAGGGATTGAAACATTTTCGTTAAGCTGTCTAAATTTGAGGATGGTGTCATGGCGTCGACAGTTGGCACCTGATATACTTCGACACTAACCTCGCGGGTTGCATCGTTGTCTCCCATTCTAACTATGTTAGAATTTTTCCTTGTATAATACTTAACCAACTACGTTGGCTAGTAAATAAATGAATCCAACTATTTTGGATTTTAAGACAAATTTGTATGGAGTAACCAGAGAAGTATCTTGCTGTACTCGACGCCTGTGTGCAATGACTTGACGCATGTGCTTTGCTATCTCATGGGATCTCTGTGCCTCTGGTCATGTGATAGAATTATTCATAATTGACCAAAGAGCTGAGTGGCGCTCGGAAATTACAGAGCGGTGGCATGCCAAAAGCACCGCGGTCTGGGGAGAACACTGATGAAATTGCATTACATTAAGAAATTTATCGTTTTGCTCAAAATTCAAGAACATTACACTGTCTTTCTTTGCCCAGAAAATGTATGTAGAATATAAAGCTGAGTTATAGTGGGAGGATCCTGATTTTTCTGGAGTGGATTCTTTCATTTCTTGATATTTCTGAGTCAAGAAAAATAGCATTTGGTCATGAAAAAGTCATGGAAAAGTCATTGAATTTTACTTCTCATTCTCAAGGTGAACCCTGTCTGTGATAACTTATTCATTTTTATATTGATAAAATTATTTCCTGTTTAGCTTTAATTTATTGAATATATTGTAATAATGTCTGACTTTTTCTTTCTTGTGCAGCTGCTTCCACCAGTCGGCCTTGTTGACAATCCTATCAATGCTGTTACCACAAAGTTTGTGCGGACGTCAACAAATAAACTTCGATGCCCTATTTTTTGTGTAGTGGTCAGTTACAGTTGTTTAAATTTTCCTCCTCATAGAACTTTTGTAGTAACAGTTAATAGTATTGATGAAAATAAAGCATTATACTTTAATGATTTTTGCCTATTGTTTTAAAAGCAGTTATTTAGACCGATATGCACTTAGTGATACTTCCATTAAAACTTTGATTATGCCTGTTAGGTATTCATGGGAAGCAAAGTTTTTTCATCTTTTGTCTTCCATTGAGCCATACACCTTGAAATCTTTCAAGTGTTGATACCAAATATTTTACTTTTAAGTTTGGATGTCTTTTTTTAATACCAACAGTCAGGCCTTTTGAAACAATGCAAATTGTACACAATGTTTTTGCCATGCCAAAATGAACAATACAATCTCATGTGCCATTTTTCTCATTGCTTTACCTAATGTGCCATTACCTTTGAAGCTCTTTAAGAATCCATGTTATTTCCCTTAAATTTTAAGTTCATTTCTTTTTTCAACTTTTAAAGTCATAGAGAATGGAAAAGCTAATTTATTAGTTTTAGTAGTAAATGGCTGTATTGTGATTTTATACCAAAAATAATGTTTTAGAATTATTTGTAATCTTGGCAGTTTTGTAAAAAGTTCAGTAATTACTGGAAACAGCTGAAAAAATAAATTATAATAATTTTTGTGTTTAGTCAAAGCTGTCACAATATTAAACTTTTAAGCTCACTGGAGCAACTTAGGTCTATGCAATGTTTTGTTCAAAGGTTTATCACAGTGCAGGGCTTTAAACGATTTTTTTGGTAGTGCTTGTCAAATGTCTGGTTAAACCTATTTTTGCTTGAAAATAATTATACCAGTTTTAGCTGACAGTATAATATCAGTTATTCCTTATTCCTGTAAATGTGACCCTCTCTCTTCACATGATGTTAAATTATTATTAAACAACTACATTTTCGAATCACTTTTTGTACATTAGCATCACTCTCAAAGTAGAATGCTTGTTACAGTATTGCATTTTTGAGTATAGCTACTGTACAGCTTCTGTGTCTTATCTACAGTTATGAACTTTAATCAAATTGGCTGATGCTATATGTTGGCTGGATAAACTTTAAATGTTATTATATGTGAATTTTCCCTGGAAACAATAATGTTTTAAAATGTTTTGAAATGTTTATACCTAAAGTGATTCACACAGAAATGTTGAAAAGTAGGAAAATAGATGTAAATTGTTTGCTTGTTATTGCTATTTGCCTATCTACTGACTCTGGAAGGTTTTGATGTGTTTTTTTTTTCACGTCATATTACAAAACCCACATTATCCATAAAACAATGATTCACACCTTTTGATCTCCAATGATGACTTGGTGAATAACAAGTGAGCCAAAATGAATAAAAAAGAATAGCTTGAAATTTTATGACTGTTATATTTAAAATGAGGTAAAAATCGAAAAACAAATGAAATTGACTAGATTTTTATTTTCATGACGTTTCGAAGTCATTTTAACTCCATCATCAAGTGATAAATAAATACAAGTGCTTGAGTTTTAAATAGATGGAAAGCTTGGAGTCTGATGCAAAGTTCCATATATAAGACGCAGCCCGATTTTGAAGGTTGTTTTGGAGGAAAAACGTGCATCTTATACATGGATAAATACGGTATTTAAAAATTGAAATTTTAGATTTTTTCCTTATCAGCTAATGAACAAATTGTGCAACCTTGTAAGTGTTTGATCAAACATTGTTTATTGACAAAACATTTTTAGAAGGCCTGTAGTGATCCCTGGATATACACTTTCCATATGAATCATACCATCTTGAGTATCATAATTTTGATATCTCACCCCAAAACACCCAAAAAACATTCCAGTTGTCTAGGGAAAATTCCTTTATTAATTTCAGCTTCATTTGAAACCTTATTGCTTCTCTTAAAGATCTGTCTTTCTCAACCTATTCTGGCTGGTTCGTATCAAACTAATTAGGGTTAGTAAAACAAAAACTTGATCTGCATCTTTGTGTGCTTAGTGTTTTTTGCAACCTTTTCTGTTACTTTGCTATGCCGATAGTGGACACCAGAGGGACGCAGATTGGTGACTGGTGCATCAAGTGGTGAATTTACTTTGTGGAATGGACTTACTTTCAATTTTGAAACAATTTTACAGGTAGGAAGGTTCCATAAATTGTTTTTACAATTATTTTTATTTCTTTAACCTTGATAAGGGATTTTAATAAGTAGATCTTTTTTTTTCAACTTAAAACTTAAATTTAAAACATTACAACTGACAGGCATCGACTGAAATTTTTCAAATCCTTTGTTAACCTTTAATGAATAAAATATTTTTTAATGGTTTGTGATTTTAAAATGTGACTTTCAATTTACAGTATTTGTAGAACAATATAAATTAGGTAATACTCAACATTTGTGTTTAACAATTAAAATTAATACTTGTTATTATTCATATTCTTATGAGTGAGCAACGTATGCTTTACCTGAGTATGTTTAAATTGATTAAAGTTGAAATTAAACCTGCATTTGTTGCTAGGCCCATGAGAGTCCAGTGCGCTCAATGGTGTGGAGCCATAATGACTCATGGCTCCTGTCAGGGGACCATTCCGGGTTTGTGAAGTACTGGCAATCAAACATGAACAATGTCCAAATGTATGAAGCACACCATGAACCAATCAGAGGACTAAGGTTAGGACCCATCTCCATGGCAATGCCTGTCACACAAGTGGTGAAGGAGTCGCCAATTTTAAGAGTAGCAGTTAGTTATGGTATAGTGCATATGAGTTTGCTCCTTCTGGAACTTCTTCTGAAGGTTTTGCTAGTTAAAAGACCATCGTTAATATTGAATAACAATAATTGTGCTATTAGCAGGACTAGCAGATTATGCAGAGAACTTCCTTAAAGGTAAAATGGTTTATATTAACAGTTTGGGTCAGTGAATGATAGAAAAACCATTGTGTGTCTTAAAGTAGTAGAGAGAACATTGCCTTTTAAGCTAAAGAAGTAATCAAAGCTTTCCTTTTGCGTTTCTTCCTGTAGTTATTGAAACAAATTAGTTAAAACCTAAGACTGCTTGTGAATGGATAATTTGTTTTTGAAGCTACTTGGAAATTAGTTTAAGACACGTTGTGGTTTTTCCATCAGTTATTCAAAAAGCTAGTGGAATTTCAATGTAGATAAATACTTTGCATTGAATTGAACATTATATAAATACATTGATAATAATAATTTTTAGTTTTAATTAGATTATGAAATAATGAATCATAGCTTTTTAAATAAAGTTTAATAAAAATAAAATCATTTTTTAGCTTTAGGACAATAAAACAAACGAAACATCCGGTTAAATAACTACACACCCTTTATTTCTATCTGTTCTCCTCCAAATAAAATAACTGAAACCCAAAGCTGCTACCCTTCCACATTGTTAACTAAAGCTACACTACTCATCAAAAGTACGTCTTATAGTACTTTCTATAACTGTTGGAAATTTTTTCAGTTAATTATTTTTTTACTGTCACTACAAATATTATATAGACACTGTAACTCCACCTGATGTCACTGTTACAGATGTCCATTGATGGTGTTCCAGGCATTTGGTGTATATTTTTTTTAAAAGACCAAACGTGTGAGTAACTACTCACCCACCTCCCCACCCCAAACCCCCAACCCCATTATAAAAAGTCTGATCAAACCTTAGTATTACTAAACTGCAGAAGCATAATCACTGCCCAAAAGTCCAATGCATAAATGAAATATTTTTGAGCAATTGCAACAATTAAAGCTTAATGCCAACTCAGTGTTTGGTTTTATGACCAATAAGCATCATTGAAGTTAATCATTTGGCTATCAAATATACACATCCATGTTTTATTGATGGCTATAGAATCAAGAAATTGCTTACAATAATGATATGAACAATTATTGTTGTAAAAGATTTTATAATTTAATATTTTATTATCAAAACTGAGTGTTGGAATTTTCTTTATCAAACAAAAGCTCTTCATTTTGAGTCTCATCCAGTTAGAATTCTACAGGAAGGAAAAGCATTTGTCATGATTTCTTGAAACCCATTTGCTAAGATGTAGAATGAGTTTTTCATCATTCCACCGATTTGCATTCATTTAACCCAGTTCTAGTTGTTCAGTTGATCCTATCCTTTAAAAAGTTGCTAACACCCATTGAAATGATTGTGCAAATTTAAGAGCAGCCCACTGGTGTGGACTATGAAATTGGTGGCAAGTTGATCTACAAGTTCTGCTGTTTATTTACTCTAATTTATTCCTGTGTGAAAATGTTTCTTTTACTATCGTAGCCATCTAGCACTTCTTTTGAAGTCAGTAACATCAAGATGCATAGTAGTTTCACGAAGTTTCTTTGTCAGAATTTTGATTGAGCCAATTGACAACTAGATTTTCAACAGTGCACTACGTTATAAAGAGGCATCAAATAGTTAGGCTTACCAGGATATATATTGTGCACACAACAGAGAAACGTACATGACAGTATATTTATTAGTTCATCTTATTTCATTGTTTTTGTTGTTGAATTCAACCATGTTGCAAGACACCTAATGAATGGAGATACTTGAGAAAGAATTTCAGTCTGTTATGTATTTTAAAGCTTAAGCAATCAGCACAAAACAGTTATTATAGAAAACATGCTAAACCTATTTTAGCCTCAGTAAAGCCATGGACTGCTCAATGGTGAAAGGCTGTGCTGCATGAAGACCCATGGTAGTGGCTATTTTAACAACTGTGATGCCCAATCAAAGTGGTTTTAAAATATATAGTTACAATATAGATAATATTTAGTATATAGTACAAGCTGGCATTGTCCATTGGTACATAGAATTATGAGGACAAAAGAAATCTCTGAACAAGAAGCAAAGAATCAGTAATGATAATGATACAAATTAAAATAATCGCGTCTTGTTTGATTGTATTTTTTAAATTCGTTTGTAAACAACTATGTGACTATTGTCACGGTAACTAATTATCGGCAGAAAGATAACAACTTCGCTATTTTCCACAAAACGCAATTTATTTAACTATACACAACGGGAGACAACTTAACTCGAGTTAACGACTACTCTTAGTATAAAATCTTACTCCAATTAATTGAATACTTCTCTACTCTTAATTGTTTGACCACAGGCAAAGTACTGTCCTTTTCTTTGATGAAATTTCCTGAAGACTTCTTTCGCAGTATCTCACTCCACTGAAACCAAGTTGACAACAGATGTCAGAATCACACACGAACGGGTAAAACCCTGCACTTGTAACTAGTCACTTGACACAAAATATCAATTGGAAATCTAAAACAGGGAACGAAGTCCCGAACCACAACTGAACTACTGAATATAGAGAACCGCTTATATTGCTATCTGAAGAGAGTCTAGACGTTTTCAAAAGTAACTATTTTCAGCTATTACAAAAAACTCTATTTCTAAACTTATGAGTCGCAAACTATTTTGAAACTAACGAGTCACACTTCTAGAAAATTCTTGAAACATCACATTACGTGTCATTGATCTTCGCGAACTTTCCGGATAATTCTGATCTTTGTAACACTTCCCCTCTTGAAAAAAAAGAAGTTTGTAGAACTTTCTTTGATGTGTACTACTATTCACACTCTTGAAAGACTGTCAGCAATCACATTATCCTTTCCCTTTATGTGTGTTATATCCAAGTCGTATTCTTGAAGCATCAAACTCCACCTTGGCAATCGTTGATTCTTGTCCTTTAACTTGTGAAGAAAAAACAAGAGGATTATGATCGCTGAAAACTTTGATTGGTAAACTCGAAGAAGTGACGTAAACTTCAAAATGCTGGAGGGCTAGCACTAACGCGAAACATTCTTTCTCAATGGTGGAGTAATTTGTCTGGCTTTTACTAAACTTTTTTGAAAAGTAGCAAACAGGATGATCTCCATCTTTATATTCTTGTAAAAGTACAGCACCTTCGGCAACATCACTTGCGTCTACAGCTAACTTGAACGGGGCATTAGAAACAGGAGCTGTCAACACTGGGGCGCTGTTCAGTAAAGCTTTTAGTTCTTGAAATGCTTTTTGACACTTGTCGCACCAAACGAACTTCTCTCTCTTGTTTAGTAATCGGGTCAGAGATTCGGTGACTAGAGAAATTTGGGTAGAACCTACTGTAATATCCCGTCATTCCGAGAAAACGCATTAGTTTTTTCTTATTTTCTGGTCTCGGAAATTCAGAAATAGCACTGATCTTGGCATCGACTGGTTTCACTTTCCCTTTTCTAACCACGTGCCCCAAATAAGTTACTTGTGTTTTTCCAAACTCACTCTTGGCGAGATTAATAGTGAGCTTTGCTTCTGTTAGTCTTTCAAAAAACTTTCGGATGGTTTGCAATTGTTGCTCCCAAGTATCACTGTAGATAATAATATCATCAATGTACGCTTCGCATCCGTGAAGGCCAGCAATAACTTTGTTGATGAGGCGCTGAAAAGTGGCTGGGGGATTTTTCATACCAAAAGGCATAACCTTGTATTGGTACAGTCCATCCGGGGTTACAAAAGCTGAAATCTCTTTTGCTCGTTCAATGAGCGGAACTTGCCAAAAACCCTTGAGTAAGTCAAACTTGGTGACATATTTTGCATTTCCCACTTTGTCAATACAATCGTCCATGCGTGGTATTGGAAAAGTGTCTGATTTACTAACATTGTTCACTTTTTGGTAGTCTGTACACATTCTGTAACTAACGTCTGGCTTTGGCACCAAAATACAAGGTGAACTACAGCTACTGTGACTTGGCTCAATGAAATCGTTCTCCAATAAGAATTGTATTTCTTTGAGATATTTCTGCTTGATAGGATTCAATCTGTAGGGATGCTGTTTCACAGGAGATGGGTCACCTACATCCACATCGTGGTAAATCTGTTCCGTCCTTGTTGGTACATCTGGAAACAGGTGCTTGAATTCCTGGAGAAGATCAGTAAGATCTTGACGCTGAATTGAAGACAGATGGGACAGTTTGGAGTCCAAATCCCGCATAACATCAGAGTTGGAAAGCTTTGCTGTGGTCAGTGGACTTAACTTATCATTAAGGTCTCTACTTAAAGTTTCCTCAGGCATAGAACTAACCATATTAAGGCTTACTGGGTGTATCTCTAGGCTACTGTCTCTGTCAATATAAGGCTTTATCATCTTAACATGACATAACTGCGTTTGCTTACGCCTATCAGGCGTTTCTAGAACGTAATTGATATTACTTTGTTTCTCTTTAATTACATAAGGCCCAAAATACCTTGCCTGTAATGGGTTACCAGGAACTGGCAACAACACTAAAACCTTTTGACCTGGATCAAAACTACGCTCAGAAATGTTTGTATCATACCTCTCTTTCATAGACCTCTGAGACAACTTAAGATTAGCTCTAGCTAATTCACAAGCTCTAAGCTTAGTTTTGAAATCTAAAACATACTGTAACAAATTAATAGAATGTCTTTCACTAGATAAGAATTTCTCTTTAAGAAGTTTAAGAGGTCCTCTCACATTGTGACCAAAAACAAGCTCAAATGGGCTGAAGCCCAGAGACTTCTGAACCGACTCTCGAGCAGCAAATAACAGCAAATGGATTCCTTCATCCCAATCTCTGTCCGTCTCGAAACAGTAGACCCTCATCATGTTCTTCAGCGTCTGATGCCATCTCTCGAGAGCTCCTTGACGTTCTGGAAGATAAGCGGAAGAGTTGTATTGTCTGATTCCCAATTCGTTCATGACTTGCTGAAATATCCCTGCCATAAAATCTGAGCCTTGGTCTGACTGGATTGAGTTAGGAAGACCAACCAGCGAGAAGAACTTAGTTAAAGCTTTAACTATGGTTTTTGCCTTGATGTTTCTTAAGGGTATTGCTTCGGGAAATGTGGTAGATCCGCACATTACTGTCAGCAGGTATTGGTTTCCAGATTTCGTCTTCGGTATTGGACGAACGCAATCAACAATTATATGGCTGAAGGGCTCCTTCATTGCAGGGATCGGCTGTAATGGTGCTTTTGGTATGGTTTGATTTGGCTTCCCTACCACTTGACAAGCGTGACATGATCTGCAAGACTCAGCTACATCCCTCCTCAAGTTTGGCCAATAAAAGGGAGTCAAAATTCTTTGTTGGGTCTTGTTAACACCCATGTGACCAGCCAAAGGGGTTTCCGGAGCCATGATGAGAATTTCTGGTTTGTAAATTTTCGGCACAACTATCTGGTACTTGACAGCCCATTCGTCGTCCGCTAAAACATCCTGTGGCCTCCATTTTCTCATCAAAACTCCGTTTTTTGTGTAGAAATAAACCGGATTCTTTGATACTTCATTTTCATCAACTGCCCTCTGAAATAATGGCGCAATCTCTGGGTCTCTATGTTGCTCAGCTATGAAGTCTGATCTGGTATTCAGTTCAGCATCCTTCCTCAAACTACTAATATCATCATCATATTCTAATGACTTCGTTCCAAACAAATTATTTGGGTTAGCTTCTCCGAAAACCTGATTGATGAAGGTATCTGCTAGGTCAACATCTTTATCTTCATCACTTGATTTCTTCTTACTCATAGCACGGGTTACTGCACACGCAGGAAAGAAATTTGGAATTTCCTTTTCTATTTGGTCAGGCAGCTGTTGTACACAAGGTACGTCAGTTACAATAGGATTGATGAGCACTTTGTCTCCAGCCAAATCATTTCCGAGAAGAAGTTGAACTCCCTCCAAAGGTAACGAGGACCCAAGTCTGACGTTAACAGGACCAGACACCAGATCTGATGACAAATACACAGTGTGCAGTAGAACTGGCGAGTATTCTAGCGAGTTTACTCCTTTAATGAGAACACTTGCTCCAGTAAATGACTTCTCATTAAAGGGCAAGGTTTCCGCCAATAACAGAGACTGTGAAGCTCCAGTATCTCGAAGAATTTTAACAGCAACTGCGTCAGACCAATCACTGGAGAGCGACGCTGAACCTTCACACATCTCCATAACAGGTCTTGGAGTAGGACTGACTGCTTTGCAAGAGGTTTTTTTTTTTAGGAAATCTGATTTTTGGATCTTCTCTAGCCACAGGTGTCAGACGTGAAGCAGTAATAAAACCAACTTAGGCTTGGGATCTGTGCGACCTAGTTGTCTTCTCGTTCTCAACTTTTCAGGGCATACTGACATCAAATGTCCCTCTCTCCGACAGTAATAACAACAACAACAATCTTTATTAAAATTTGAGAATAATATTACAAAAATTAGTGCTATTCGCAGTTAGTCGAATGACTATTCGAGGGAAGGCAATTAAAAAATACACACAAAAAAGCATCATTACGTAAATTTATTAATAAAAGAAAAAGAAAGAGTGGCTACTCTTAATGGTAATATTTACTTGAGCATAGGATTAGACAACAGAAATGATTACAGACGTTTTCCTTGAACCTTATAGTTCATGATTAAAGTGCAGTAAAAAACAGTCCATATGAAATTATGATTTCATATAGTTCATGATCTGATCAAGATTTATATAGTCATCTGCTTTTTCTATTATTAAGAGTTTTAAGTGAAACAGACAGACAATTCCAGATGTTAGAACGCTTGAAGGATTCAGTTCTAACACTCAATGTAAAAACATTGATTTGAAATTGATCTGGTTCCATAGCGATGTACATTATCAGAATTCTTGAATAAATTATTATGGATTTACTAGCGTTTTATAGATATTAAACATGATTTTACGCGGAACATAATGGCGCAATTTTGCAATGATGCCTATAGATCTGCTAATTTTCTGTGCTACTTGGTCTATATGTTGTTTCCAAGATAATTGTGAGTCAATAAGGACGCCGAGGTACTGTATAGAATCTTTATTATTTGTTTGTTGAGGTCTGTTTGAGTTGTCTGAAAGATAGATGGTATAAATGGTAACTTTTTTTGCCGTAACACGTTATAGACTTGAATGGTGTTCTTGCCCCCACCGGCTTGTTCTGGATAAATGACGTTGAACTACTGGCGCGGATCCATACCGGTTTCCACTGTTTTCCAGAAAACGGTCGGAAATATCAATATAAAACGAATAACAGCAAGTTGAAATGCGAAAATAGTTTTGCCCTTTTTTACTGATTCTTTAGTGCCTAATACTGGAAATAGAAAAAGTTCATAGACACTAAGATTGACAGGACTTGCCTTGCTACACATTCATTACAACATGGACATTGACTTTGATGAAATAATACGTAGGTTTGCAAGGTTCCATCCAAGAAGAATGCAACTTGCAAATATGTTGTCCAATTGACTCCAGAAGCCAGGAGAGAGCACTTTAGGCATTTAAAATTGAAAAAACTTTCCGGGGATCATCCCCCCGAACCCCCTAGATTATTGCGCCTTTTGCGCTCGGTTGTCAGTAAAACGGTCAGAATTTTCCCTAGATCCGCGCCTGAACTGGGGCGCGAACTGCTACCATACGTCTGCCTTTGGTCTGGGTTCTCCTTCTGAGCGTTTTTCAACGCGGTTGACAAGTTCCGACTGCGAGGAGACGAGAAATTGCTGGGTTTCTCTTCGAAGACAACCTTGTGGGTTAAGGCATAATCGTCTGCCAACCGTGCGGCTGCTTCCAGCGTATCGGCTTCTTGCTCATTTATAAATGTGCGGACCTCACTGTGAATGCACCTCTTAAACTCCTCAATTAAAATTACTTGCCTTGATCTATCATGATCTGTATCTACTTTTTGTGAAGAACACCAACGATCAAACAACTGTTCCTTAGTTCTAGCAAATTCTACATAAGTTTAATTACTTATTCTTACACAGTTTCTGAACTTTTGACGGTAAGCTTCAGGGACTAATTCGTACCCCTTAAAAATAAGCTCTTTAACAGTATCATAACTTGAAGCTTGCTCTACAGTTAAATGCATGAAAATTTCTCGAGCCTTACCTAATAACACACTCTGCAATAATATTGCCCAGTACTCCTTTGGCCACTTAAGATTTTCTGCCACTTTTTCGAAATTTAGAAAGTATTTATCAACACCAGTTTCTTGGAAAGGAGGAACTAGCTTAATATATTTTGTTACTTTAAAGTTACCGCTAGACCCACTAACAGAATGATTTGATTTCTCTGAAACCCCTAATTCAAGCTTTTTCATTTCTAATTCATAATTTGATCGCTCCTTCTCCAACCTTTCTTGTCGTTCTCCTTTTTCACGTTCCAACCTTTCTTGCATTTCTAATTTCTTCAACTCCAACTGTAGCTGTAGTTTCTTTAACTCCGAATCAGATGTTTCAAATGTTTCTAAAACTGTCTCTTTGAAAACTTGTAAATTTACTAAATGTTTAACAATGATATCCTGAATCTGTTTTCGCAATGCTTTCTTAACCTCTAACTTTACATGTTTCGCTAGTGAAACAAGCTCATCCTTCTTTAAGTCATAGAAGGTATCCTCACAAGGTTCTGACATAAACTTCTCTGGATAAAAATCCATCATCTTAAAACTTGTCTAATAAGATTACTGAATGAAATAATACTGTCGAAGTGAGCGCTTAAATTCTCTTTACTTAGATTTGCTTTACTTGAATTCACTCCCGGACAGGCCCCCAATTTCTGTTACGGTAACTAATTACCGGCAGAAAGATAACAACTTCGCTATTTTCCACAAAACGCAATTTATTTAACTATACACAACGGAGACAACTTAACTCGAGTTAACGACTACTCTTAGTATAAAATCTTTCTCCAATTAATTGAATACTTCTCTACTCTTAATTGTCTGACCACAGGCAAAGTACTGTCCTTTTCTTTGATGAAATCTCCTGAAGACTTCTTTCGCAGTATCTCACTCCACGGAAACCAAGTTGACAACAGATGTCAGAATCACACACGAACGGGAAAAACCCTGCACTTGTCGCTAGTCACTTGACACAAAATATCAATTGGAAATCTCAAACAGGGAACGAAGTTCCGAACCACAATTGAACTACTGAATATAGAGAACTGCTTATATCGCTATCTGAAGAGAGTCCAGAAGTTTTGAAAAGTAACTATTTTCAGCTATTACAACAATTTCTATTTCTAAACTTATGAGTCACAAACTATTTCGAAACTGATGAGTCACAGTTGTAGAAAATTCTTGAAACATCACATTGCGTGTCATTGACCTTCGCGAACTTTCCGGATAATTCTGATCCTTGTAACACTATTGTCAAGTGCAAACTGATAATGTGAATTCAAATTTTTCTTTTAGCTTTCTCTAGGACTGCTTTCTGAATATGAGCATTAATTATTTTAGTTCTTCCAAAATGTTGAAAAGCCTAGAATGAACGCTTTATGAATTACTTGTTTTCATCCTGCAGACAATGGATAAATAGTGATTACGCTGGCCAATCAGATTGCAGTCTTTGCAACATATAATGAGTCGATTTCTATTCATGTGCAAGTAACTTTCTCTATTAAGATTGGACAAATTGATTTTAATAATTTTTGGTTTGAAAACTTCATTATCTTGTTTTTGTTTTCAATTTGAGAAATTCTCTTCTCAGTTTTCTAGTGCAAAAAAAAATCAGGAAATATGGCAATGACCTTTGATCCACAAGGCTGTGAAAAACATGACACTTGGAGATGTCACATTTAAGAGTAAATATTTTTCGTAAATTTTATACACATGAATAAATCTTCTCTAAAATGTGTATAAAGCACCTTTCAAGAAATTTTGTCCTCTTAAAATTTTGGCCTCTAAACAATTTCCAAAAAAAATTTGGCAAATCAACCAATTTTAATTTTATAGCAACATATCTAAACATTGATTAATAGGTTCTTTCTTTTTATTTATTCCAAATGAAAAGATTAGAATATTTTCCTGAAATTATATTTGTCATCTAAGATTTACTTTCAGCACAACTACTTTGAATTTGAGAGATTCTTTGTATGTAGGTATTTTCATAATTATTGTATACTAGTAACATCATTCCCTGAAGATGGGTCAATGAACCCCAAAAGCTCAGAATAAAAATCCTTATACTGATCAATGTAGATGTTACTAGTATACAATAATTACTTTGAATTTGTTTTGTGTTTTACCATTTTTTTTTCATTTTTGTTTAACGATTATTGGTAAAGATCAAATGTGTTGTTAGTGTTGTGAGGTAGGTATAAACTTGAAGTAGAATGATTTGTTTATCTAGTTTTTCAATAAAGGATAAGTAAAAAATGTTATTCGTTTTCAGTTCTGAATCACCAAAGACACGAAGCAGGCTGTCGTCATTATATAGATTTTGTTGTTTCCAAAATTATATAGGAAGACGTTTTTCTTTTCGTCACTCTAGCTTCCAATGCAAGTGCCCTTAGTATTTAGAAAACATACAAAGTATAAAGTATATGTTGGTAATAACTGAAATTATTATTGCAGTTTTTAAAATCATTTCCAATATCCATTCATATGTTGACTTTAGTTTGTATTTATGTTACAAAAAAGTTGGGTTTTCCATTTTCAGATTCTGTCATAAGACATTAAAATATATTTATTTATTTATTTATTTATTTATTTATGAAATAGATAACAAAAAAGAAGTGAGCAGGCAAAAAGGAGGTGGTTAAGAATGCAAAATAATGTTTTCACATCAGAATAGCTAATAATTGTGTTTTAATAAAAAGCACAAGTTCCAAGCACATTTTAACATATTTGCACCTATAATACTATAAATATTGTATAGGAGGCTTTGAGGCTCCCCATTAAACCAATAGTATTGACCAATACTTATTGACAAATACAAAACAATCCGCTCTGTTAATGATCTGACTATCTCCATTCTTAAATGACAACATTGAGTTGAATTTGAGAGTTTTTGGCATTTATTGTAACTGTTGTCTGGTTAGCCTAGTTAGTAAGGTGTCTATTGCGTGGAAGGCTTGAGTTCGATTCCCGGCCAAACCATCACTCACTGCCTTATAATAATTAAGGAAAAAGTGCTGCCTTTGCTCTAACATCTGCAAATGATTAGACTTCGGCATCTTTTTGGTTAAGGATGTCCCTTGAGACATTTATGCAGATGTATGTATCAGGCATGTGAAAGTTCTCCATCCATCTTAGAGTGGTAACAGGGTGTCCTTAATTAGTTGGCCTTTGGTTGGCTAGATAAGACTGAGACCTAAACAAAACCCTTGTTATATTTGTTATTCATTCAGCTTTCAAATATTAGACTGTTAAATTCCACTGTGATAATAAAAGTTCTCTCATTGGTATTATTTAGAGGACTACACCCTACCTCTCCCACCCATTTGATTAGTTATTCTTAAGTACGTTGTGGCCCTGCATTAGAAAGTGTGACTGCAATTGAGTTTCACAGCACCTAACTCAAGTCTGACATTTCTCTGATATTGCACACTTCTAGAATCCCTGAAAACCTTGTGTTTTGGAATTTTTTTCCAGGGCCCTAAAAAAATTTCTAGAAAAATAATTTCTCTATTCCTCAGAAAAACTCCACATCAGTTTTATAAACAAACAGACACCTGTAGACAAATTTGAGTTATTCATTGTACCTTTTGTGTTTCAGTAGACTTGGGTATAGTTGGTGCTACTAGTAGAAATTACTTGATACCAATTTGTTTTTGCCGAGACACTTTTGGGTTGGGTACTGGTAAAAATTAGTATTTTTACCCTGGAGTTCTAACAACTAGAGTTTTGTCATCATCAGTCAGTGAGCACGATATTATTGCTAATTCCCACTACAACTGTTAATTTCATCACTTTTCTTTGATCTTTTGTCCTTTAACTCCCTTTTACTGCTGCCACAGTTCTCAGTGAAAATTATTTAAAATTTTATTAGATCTTACAGCAACCACCTGTTAGTATGAGTACTTTTCAGCAAGACTAACATTTTTTATCTTGAAAGAAATAAGAGAAAAATAACATATATATAGCCCTAGTTAGGAATTGAACCCCACATCTTCGATTTACTAGTCTGACATGTCATATATTTTATCATTGAAGCATCACATGCAAAGTGGTAAGGTTTTTTTGGAAGAAATCTTTTTCAAGTTATATTTTGAATCAGAAAAAAAACTAAAACCTCCAAGTTACAAAAGTTAAAAAGCAAGCAATAATTTTATGTATTGTTAGGATTAGCAAGGGAAGGGTGTGAACAAGCAAAAACAGAATAACCGATGAGTTGAAATAGAAAAAGTCATTTTTAAATATTCTAAATGATATGCAACTTGGATAAAAAAATAACTGGCAATTCCTGATTTCAGCTCCTGGCAGGTACAGCAGAGTTCAATTTGAAATAGGATGTTATAAATGTTAAAAGAATGTAAATTCGAAGATGATGTTCACAAAAGTGAATGTTGAGGGCACAGGCCTCTAAGAGGGTGTTGGAGCATACCCCACCAGAAAATTTTGGAATCTGGAGCCTCAGAAATGCTATTTTCAGAATTCTACATGAGATATATCATTTCGGCTCAAAATTGGGAAGGGGGGCAAAATTAAAGCCCCCTTCCTACTTCCTACCCTGGTAGAGTATAGCAAAGTTGTTTTACATGTATGATTGATGTGTTTAGGTTGTGACAGAATCAGTTGGGGTATTATATGTGTTTTAATTTTTCTCATATCTAAGAAAAGCTTAGAAAATGGATTCACTTAAAACATGCATGTTTTGCTCGAAAGTAACTTCACCTAGAAATAGAAGATTATGGATAATGAACTGGGTAACCACCTACCTTTTTTCCTTCATTTTGTGCATATTCTATTTTAAACATGAAAAATATCGTTTTAATTGGTTATGAACCCCAGAAAGTGACAATTTTCCTGCTGTAATCTTTGATCTGTTGCCTTAACAATGTAAGTGTTGATACTCATTAAAATCTTTGACAAACTCCAGAAGTAAAAAATTATAATTTTTTTGAGTTACAGGATTACACAAGTTTCAGTCATACGCCTTTTTTTACTTTCAAAATACTTCTTCGCTTTTGCTTAACACAAATTTTTGCTGGAAATGGTTGTCCATGTTTCCTAACTGAAGTTAACCCTATCTAGCCCAGGAAAGGAGCTTGAACAGCATCCTCCCAATGACATTGTTATGCATAACTTGAACACCATTAGGAGTTAGATGCTGATATTTCGTGAGTTCTCCAAAAATTGTATTGCCAACATTTTGAAATAGCTTTTGTTGGCAAACGGGCTAGTTTGTTGCTATAGTAACCACGTTTTGGAGGAACACTTTCCATTTTTTATAATTCTGTAAAACAACTTATGAAATTGTGTTAAGACCTTATAGTTTGAAAATATTTTGTACATATCAAAATTCTAATAAATTTTGTCAAAAACTTGAAAATGAAAGCACATTTATATATATTTCTTATGACGTCATTACTGTTACATATTCTATTCAAATTTTTTATGAAAGCATAAAGTCAATAAGTCTAAATAGCACATCTAATCAACAATTTAAACTTTTGAAAGTTGTACTCTTAAAATAGATGAGATTTGCTTGTAATCTGTAAAGTTAGGATAGCATAACTAGAGTGAAATTTAAAGAATGATCAATGATATCATATTGCGGCCATTAAATATTGAAAACAAATGACTGCTGGAGCATCAATATGATAAATAAATTCGTTTTGCAACAAAAACTGCCTCACATGAAGTATTAATGAAAAAGCAAAAAGAGACTCGTTTGATGACGTCACGATGACGTCATAGCTTTTTTGCTTACAAAAACATGATTTAACATTATATCATACCATTGTTAACAACTTTGCCTAGTATCAAATTCGTAGCTCATCTTGGAAAAATGTTACTGTGTTTGAGTTTTCCCCCCTTCTGCCCCCAGGTTGAGAGTACTCAAAAAAAAAAGCCCAGCCCCGATAGGGTTAAAATTTAATTACTTTATCGCCCAGGACTTGGTGTGAATGTCAAAGGGAGGAAAACCAAAGTCCTCAGATGATTCCCACCATACTGAATCAGATTGAGAATGACAAATCTCAAACTATCTAAAGAGCACAAGATTAGATTAGATTCTTGGTTGTATAAGTCAACTCAACTCTCTCTTTGTTGTAAAATTATGATGAAAGTATAAAAATGATTGTTAAGGATCAGAAAGTGAAACATGGTGCATTGCATTGCAGGAATTAAGAATTTGCAATTTTCTAAAAAGAATTCAAATGATTTGTCAGTTGAGAATAAAAATAAGTGATAAAAATTGTGAATGACGTTTCGATGAATCGTTCA
>JAOTRI020011146.1:0-29687 GCA_028564885.2 Zoanthus sanctaehelenae | reverse complement strand
GGAACAGTCGTAGGAACACTAGTCCCCAGTATGAGGAACAGTCGTAGGAACACTAGTCCCCAGTATGAGGAACAGTCGTAGGAACACTAGTCCCCAGTATGAGGAACAGTCATAGAAACACTAATCCCCAGTATGAGGAACAGTCGTAGGAACACTAGTCCCCAGCATGAGAAACAGTCGTAGGAACACCAGTCCCAAATTTGAAGAAAAGTCGTAGGAACACTAATCCCCAGTATGAGGAACAGTTGTAGGAACACTAGTCCCCAGTATGAGAAACAGTCGTAGGAACACAAGTCCCCAATTTGAGGAACAGTTGTAGGAACACCAGTCCCCAATTTGAAGAAAAGTTGTAGGAACACTAATCCCCAATTTGAGGAACAGTTGTAGGAACACCAGTCCCCAATTTGAAGAAAAGTCGTAGGAACACTAGTCCCCAATTTGACGAACAGTCATGGTCACACTACTCCTGAGTTTGAGGAACAGTCGTAGAAACACTAGTCCCCAGTTTGAGGAACTGTCATGGGAACACTAGTCCCCAATTTGAGAAACAGTCAAGGAACACTAGTACTCCTCCCAGTTTGAGGAACACTTCAAAACCCTTTCTGAATAGCATTAATCTGTAAGTGTAAATTTTTTATGAAATTGCTCTTTATTCTCAACTCAACCCAAGGAAATATAAAGTAGAGAGAAACCGGGTTTCACACGCTGTCATCTCTCAATACAAAAAGAGTTGTTACAGCATCATAGATAACTCCCTAACAGAAATATATTTAAAAAATATACACAAACCTTTCAAAAAACAAAAATTTTATTTTAAAAAACATCTGCAACATTATTATGTAGCAATTTTTTCCACAAAACAACAATGATAGAATGTTAAATGAAAGGTCAAGTTATGAATTAGTAAAAAGCAGCTTGAAATTTGTTTATTCCTGACCTTAAAACAACTCTAAACAAGCAAATCAAACTCTTTTTGGCAAAACTATTAAATTGGCCTTGACACATTTAATACTCTTCTTTGACATATTTTTAACACCTTTAAAAATGTTGGTTCATTAATTTTTAGTTTTGCTTAATGTGCACCTTAATTTGAACTTGTAAATGATGATGACAAATTTCTTGACATTTAATTCAATAACTTCACACTAATCAAAACAGTACAGTACTTAATGCCTACTGCAATAAGCCTCAACTCTAGAAATTTTGAAAACACATAACAAAAACTAAGTGTTTGATATCATACCTGCTGTGGCTGCATGACTGGCAATCCTGTGCTCATAATTGGAACTGTAGGAGAAGAATCAAAATACTAAGCTACTATATAGTAAGCTAAGCTAAATCCTTAAAGAGCCTAGTAGCCCATGGAGCTGGTGCTTATCTCCAGTTTCCATAGTGTTTTAAAGGAGATTACAGACTTTGACTACCCCTTGACTAATCCATCTCAGCTTACTAGCTCCAGCAAAAGCTGGTGCTCATTTACCTACCCTGGAAGGAAGAAAAGCTGAGTTGGCAAAGGTGAACAAGAGAGTCACACAAATATTCGAACCATGGCAAACTGCTGAATCAACTGGGGACCTTGCGGCTGGACAGCAGAGATCTTACCAACTGTGCCAACACCTCTGCCCAGAATCATAATACAATTGTAGTTAAGGTACATCTGTTCTTACAAACTCTAATAAAGAATCATGGGCATATGGCAGAGAAGAAAGTAGTTGTGCAGCAGTACGAGATGGTTACAAACCTAATTAATATACAAAATGACCTAGGAAATGGTGCAAAGGAAATCGGGGTGAAATAACCTTGCAGCATGAAGATTGTAGACATGTAGACTGTCTGGGTAGAATCAATAATCACCATGGAGATTGTGACACCTTAACCAGGGGTTTCATTAAGGGATGGGCACCGAGCAAATTGACCAGCTGTGAAGACGACATTACCCGGCTGCTTTTAACATCTCAACCAAAAGAACAAAATACAAGTTACTTTCCTATGTTTTATTGTGTCTTCTTCCAAAGCACCTTGCAGACTGCCTGCCTGCCTGCCTGTCAAATCCAGATGCTCTCCTGCTCAAAATTTCAATGAAACCCCTGATTAACCCTTGTAAATGATGTAATAATAATATAATACTCATTTCCAATATAGCATCTGATAAATATTTCTACTAAAGTGGGTCCAGATTCCACATGGCTTTTTTCTACAGTGTGTGCTTTAATTATGCATAAGGCATTACTTGCAAGAGTTGACCCTAATGATCTTGTGTCTTCAGCTACCTTCTCCAGGTTTTATCCCATTGATCCAAACTGTATTTTAGTCACATGACCCATTCAATGGAGGCATCTTCACCTGATCAGCACAGACAACTCAACAAGTTCTGAGGCAGATGATGGCCCCTAAGATATCACTGCAAAGCAGTCTGTTCCTAAATTTATACAACTCTCATTCTTCTAATTGTTGCTGCCTCACTCTTACTAACAGCAGAGATATCCAAGGTTAAGCAGAAGGAGTTCAGAACTTCAAGATAATGGTTACCCACAAGACCAAAACATATGCTACATCCAAACGTGGGGACGGGAATTGTATTTGTAGGAAGTTAATATCATTGACATTTAGCATCATAACGGCAATATTGTAAAAACAACTTAGAGAGGTAAAATACCTAAAATGACAAGCTGGTAAAATTTTATTCAGCAAAGTTAAGAGCCTAAAGCAGCTTGTGGATGTTTTTTACATTTCTTAAATGTTTTTAATTGGCAGGAGTGTTTTATCACAGTCTAATAATGGCTTAGGCTTCTTCTTTTGCTACTTCCAAAAGTTAAGCAGTAGTACAGTACTCTACAACTTCTAAAATATTATGGTTATATGCACAAGACCAGGACATGTCATCTGCACATCTATATGTAAGGATGTGTCACAGTTTGCCTTTGATGTTACTACATCTATTGATTCCAACACCTATATCAACTCCTTGGTTGCTTGCAAGAGTCTTTCAATGTGTTAAGCCATGGGCCTGATGCCATGACTTTAATCTTGTCAATATTCACTCAGAGATTGTCTTCAATCTGGGAGCTGTCATTGACATTCAGTCTTCCCATCATAAGACCTTGGGTACTATAATGAAGAGGAGAGGGCTATTTGAAATTCCAGCTGAAGCTCTCATAGACTCTGCACCTTGCATGGACATACATTGCCTGGATTTTCTAACTTACTGTAGATATTCTGGAACACCTACTGTAAGTACATCTTTAGAACAGCCAACCATTGAAGGAATACAATCAAGACCTTTTCCAAATCAGCAGATAAATCAATGCTAGAAACAAATTCCTGTCATCAGCAAGATGTTTCTCTTAACTTTATGCACAACAATTGGATCAATGACCTGACCAACAGGAAACTAAACAGCATAATATCCACATTATGCAGTAGTACCTGCTCCAGTTACCTTTCAAAGTTTCTTGTCACTGTCACTGATGGTAAGCTTTCCCCCATCATCTCTCAACAAGTGCAGTTTATCACTCCCGACATGCTTATTTTCCCCTCTTCCTTTCATTGGTTACACGAAAGGTGTCTATTATCCCCACATCCAATGCAAAAACTCTACTCTCTTCTACTCTTTTCTTTAAAAATGATCAGCACACTTAGCATGGGAATTAGCAAAAGGTGCCACTAAATTTGGTTGTTGTATCTAATGTTTCTATGAGTTATGAAAAACAATATTAACAAAACTATTTAGCAATAATGTTCTTCAATAATTATTTTCATTGATAACAGGCCAAATCCTACCTGTTGGAATCACTGTAGGTGCGAATTGCATTGTCGTCATTCCCTGTTGTAGCTGTTGGGTAAATGTAGCTGGTAATACTAGCTGAGGAAGTTCCATTGCGGCTTGCTTCTTAAAAGGCTCACCAAGAGTCTATTTTGGTAAAACAGAAACATCAAATTATTCATAATAGTTTCACGGTGTTTTTACTACATTTAAAAGCAATCAACGCAAAACATATGAACATAAAAAACAATACTCAAGCTAAAATAGTACAGGATGGCCAGCATCACTTAAATACAGAACATGAAAAGAATTTGAACAAAAAATAATCAACATAAAAACTTAAAAATTATAAACAATGACAGATTGACAAAGATCACAAAGTTAGATTCCCAATGAACAGTTCTATGATTATATTGGTGTTCAAACTGTAGCTATGGAACAAATGTATGTATATATCAGGTATAATAAAAAAAATAAAATTATGTTATCTATTTATGTAGAACTTTGGCATTTGTCAACATGGTAAAACATTTAAATAATTATGGCAGGCAAAAACAAACATTTGAGAGGTGTTAATTCATGCAAAACAGCAGTGTGTTATAAAATATGTTAGCAGTAATTAGAATGTGCAGCCCTTATGCTTGCAATTACTGCAAACTACTAACTGTCATACTATACACTTTGCAGCACAGGCTCTTTTCATTTTGTATTACAAAATTACAATTTAACATTACCAGTATAATTTTTATGTCATTTTTCTTAGAATCTTAAACTATTAAATAACCTAGTTATTAAATGAAATGACCATTTAACAGACATTTAAACTCACCATTACACCTTGTTTTGTAGAACCTAATGAACTTTTAGTATTTACTTGCTGTCAATAACTTTATACATTATCAGTTGATCTATAACATATAATTGTCAACCCCTCAACATTCATTTAAATAAGTAGAAATTTTATTTTTTTTATAAATTCATAAGGATATGTAAGGTCAATATTAATATTGTAGCTGATGTTAAACTGTTGCGAATGAATAATTTTTACCCAACCAGGAGATTTATGGGAAGATATTCAGAGCAAACACGAGGATGATGATACCGACACATGAATTCCATATTGATTTTTAGATTAATAGTTTAAATTCCAAAAGCAATCTAAGGTTTGATTCCAACAATGTAACAAGCCGGATGATAGTTACTAGCTTGGTGTCTGAACTTCAAATACATTAGATATAAAATGTGCCACTTTCATTAAAAGATGTAAATACTATATCAGCCTTTTCAAAAGTGCACACTTCAGCATTAATTGTGTGAAATATGAAAGTCACCGGGTGTTAGTTTTGCAAATATTTGTGGCTAAAAGCATGCTTTAGCAGGTTTCTGTACATTATGAATCCAGGGGTTTCACAAGAAAGTGTTGCATATCACAACCGATGTTTACTATATTACTTATTTCTGATGTCTACATAAACTTTTGCAGCAATAATTATTGCTCAGAATTAAGTACTTGCATAAGATGTTGTATAATTTTTTTTCAACAATCATATATTATTTCAATCTTTAGCTTTGATTATTGGCAAAAACAGGGGTCACTTTGCTGCCGATCATGACGAAAATCACAATAAAATCAAGTGTAGATATTGAAAATGAAATGATTGGATAGGAGCTATTCAATACTGTTGAATCATTGACATGTATCATAACATTGCTGGCTCATGAGGCATTATGCCCCCCCCCCCAGACCCTCTTGAAAGTCTCCAGTTCCCCAAAACTTCCAAATCCTATTTTCAGTTTCCAACTTCAACTTTTCATTATTTTGAAACCTCTGCGATCTTATTCTAATTTTCTCTACCAATGACTGGCACGCACTAGATGCTGTAATTAACAAATGATTCATATTATTTAATAAATAAAATGACAAAGTTTTAATTTTATTAGTTTTTAGACTGCTCATTTTTCAAATACAAATAATGAAGAATAGTATGTCAATTTTGAATATAAAATTGAAATGGTGTGATACATGCACTTTACTTTATGTTTAAGATGAGTTCCTCCTACCTCTCCCCCTGCTCCTCAAAATATTATTGTATTATGTTGCATCTGTTTACTAACACTTTTAACAAAATAATTAATAGCCTTGTAATTGTTTTGCCTCTTGTATTTGTTGTAGATGACTATATACAAGAAAACTCTGAAATTTACATAATATTAAGTGAGACAAATTGTTTTCTTATGTACAATCATAAAACGGAAGGTTTAGGATGATGATAGAGTTTTAAAACTACACTACGTAGATGGTGTGAAGCATTATTGAACGCTGTGCATCTAGGGTGCTACTCACATGACACAGGCAAAAGAGCTTTTCATACAGGCACAATTTTAAGTACTTTGTATAACTTTATATCTACTGAATGTTGTCTTGTCTTTTTGACTTATTACTATAAATAACAATTTTAAGATAACTTTGGACTTAAAACTAAAACCTTCAGGACATAATTATTGGGTTATCTTTAAGTTCAATTCAGTGTTTAAGGGGAGAATAAATTATGTCATGTATGAAATAGATCTTTTCCTGTGAGACAAACAGCATTGAGATTAATACCAGCTCAGTTAAAGCATCGCGGGTTCTCTTGCGACTGCCATCCAGCAACTAAGTGAGTTGAACATGTGCAACAGCAGCAGCAGCAGCAGCCATGGAAGAAAGAGATAGCAAAATGCTGGTCAATTATAGCAATGCAAAAAGCAACATATGCAAATTCAGCAATTCCTTCATGACAATCATATACAATGTAAAATACTCGTCACTGCTACTACATGTAAGAAGATTTGTATTAAGTAGAAAGTTTGAATAATATCACTGGCAATTAATACCATCATGGCAATGTGTAAAAACAACTCATTGATGTGCAATACCTAAAATAAAAAGTTAATTCACATGATTTACATGCAGATAAAATTTTATTTAGCAGATAAAGATACCTAAGCTGCAGGTGAGTGTTTTCTACATTTCACAAATGTTCTCAAATGGCTAGAGTGTGTTATTTAATCTTAGTAATAATGGCTAAGGCTTCTTCCTTTTCTATGGTAATAGATTATTCCCATTGGAAAACATTAATAAAAATGACACTTTTTCAATCTTTATTGAAAAAGAAACAAACTATTATTACTGTGTAAGGTCCTATCTATATAAAACAAGATTAATCATCATTCCGATAAAGAAATCCCATCTGAAATGTCTTTCAATAGCAACTTCCCTTTTTAATAGTGCAATACTCAGTCTTAAACTTCAGTTTTAAAAATTTTTTATATGCAATATTTTTTAAATGTATGTACCTACAATGCACAAACTGTATAAAAAATGGCCGAAATTTAACATTTTAAGATTATGAGCAATTAAGAAACTTGTTTTGTAGTCACCCTTCAATCATCACTTTAAGTTAAAACTGAAATACCTGTCTTCAGAATCAAGTATTCTGTTTTTCAGGAAAGGGTAGTTCAAATCTTCAAATTAATTACTGAAGTACGTACAATTAAGCCAGGACATCTTAACTAGGCAGGCACTTAATTTTAGCCTGGAAGTTTCAAGCTATATGTACTGTATGGGAATTGTATCTTATGGGAAGGGGGTGCTTTCTCACTTGGGGGAGGAGGGGTGCTTTATTAAGATGTTTTTGAGAAATAGATTGTAGTTTGTTTCAGACTCAGTTTTAGCTTTGTTAAAGATTGAGTAATTGTATTTTGGTTAATAAACAGGAGAAATGAAGGGACATACCAAGTGGCTGAGAGGGGATTGCTGTTGTGCAGCTCTGACACGTGACTGTAAATGTTGTGGAGGATGGAAGTACCGACACAATTCCCGCTGACATCTTGATTTCATGAAATCCATACATACTGTCACCATACCATCTGAACTATCAATTTGGACATGTTGAGGGGGGTGTGCATATCTACACTCCAGTTCATCTCTTGAGCAAGAACCTCTTTGAAACTCTCTACAAACCTGGTAAAGATCAAAAACACATAATTTTGTTTTGGGGAAGAAAACTTTAATATTAACAATGAAATAAATTATAACCAAACCGCTCTGTTTTAGGAGTAGACAGCAAGACCATTTCACCTTCAGAAACATGTTCAAATTCAATATGAGATTTCCCACTTTGAGAACATGTTCGACCTTTCGATCTTCCCATAATGTTAACAAAAGATAATAAAAAGTAGCAGAACCAGCATAAAGTGTACAAGAAAAAACAACTATGAACTCAAAAAACTTTAAAATCTTATCAATTATGAAGAGCTCAAATTCCATGACCGTCCGCCATGTTTGCCCGCCATATCTTATAGAGCAGTCAATGTAGCTACACAATTATTACCTCTAGCCGGTCAGACTTGTCTAATCTTCTATGGCCAGTGCCAATAGTTGATAATGTTGGATCTGGAAGGAATGTCAGGGGTTGCTGTAGATGCATCGTTCCATTTGAAACTGGTACTGTATTTAATGGCCATGATGGAAGCTGTAACCAAATAGAAAATGAGAGACAATGAGAGTGCTAATCTCGGCACACAGAGTATTGATTTTTAAGTATTTTTATTAGTTGTTGTTTCAAAAATTTGTTAAAACTGTTCTTGGCTTTTTAAAGGGTTGATATAAACCAATCTACTGACAATCTTCATTACATCACTCGAAAGAAAACCTCCATTGCTACTTAACACAACAGAAATGATCAGTTTCCTTAAGATTTGTTTTCTGTTGTATTTATTTAACAATTCAGGGCTTGACTCTAACATTTCAAAATACTACAATCTAGTGGCTAGCGAAAACTTGCTGTAATATGATATGAGTACTGGTTAGTCAAACATTCTAATTCTGTCTCCATTAGAAAAAAGCAAAACAAGCAACACAAAAAACACTCAATGTAAGCAACTTTTACAGCATTGCAAGCTTATTTTTACATCAAGCACTGGAACTTTAAAACAACACTACAAAACTCACAAAAGGAATTAATGCTCACTGCTAAAAAGCATTTAAAGCAGTTTATTTTACAATTTTAAGATCAGTACTCACAATTGCAGGATTAGCAAGCATTTGATGCGTAGCTAAAGCTTGTTGTTGCATTGCAATTTGTTGCTGCTGCTGAACTGTCCGGCCATTTGCTTCAAGTTGACTTTTTATATGTTTTGGTGGATGTAAGTACTTACAATTTTCTCTCTGACATCGAGCCTGGAAAAAAATTAAGTTAATAGAACTTAAACATTTTCTGAAATGCATTATTCAGCTACAATAAGCACTTTGACTGAAAGATTCTTTTTGAAGAATGGAGAGGAGACCATGACAAAATCAGGTATTATGATCTGTTAAACAAACTCTTATCAAGTTGTCAAGAGTTTGTCAAAGTATTTCCATTCATACCAGATGAAAAATGAAAAAAAAAAATTTTATTAGAAAGTCTCTCTTGTTAGTTACATAATGTGTATACATGTATTCAATAGATTAGTGATAGAAATAGAAAAAAAATTTTGATTGTTAATTTCAAGACCTATAATACTAAGACACAAAAGCTATATTAGAAGATACAAAGTTTGCCAGTTTCATTATAAAAATCATTCTTAAACAAGACAAGAATGAATATCAAAATCATGTAATTTTTGCCATAATTTATGCCTGAATAATCACATATCTGTGGATTCTTGTAGTATACTGTAAAACAGACAAGATGAAACAGGCTAAGATTGCTTCAAGACAAAAATATTTTAAAAAGGGTCTAAAACAATTAAATATAATGTTCAGCTGAATATCGATCTATTCTATTGATATACAATAAAAAGGTATAAAAGAATAAAAATGTAAATTCTACACCGTAAAAAAGAGAATACTTATTGACGTTTTGGACGTTCGTCCTTCATCGAAGTAAAGGGAGGAAAAAGAAAGAAAAAATGTAGAGTTAATATAGGCAGGGAGATGAAAAACTAGCCAATGGAAACAAGGTAGCCATGGAAATAAAACAACGAATGAAGAGTCAGAAACGTCAGTAAGTATTCTCTTTTTATGGTGTAGAATTTACATTTTTATTACTAAATTGTTTCTTTAGAAACACCGACGCAGCTCAAACTAGTTTATCACTAGTTATTTTTCTATAAACTAAATAGTATTAACCTTACAACTTGTTTTCAGAAAGTGCAAAAAGAATTATGATTAAACCATATTGTATCAACATTGCAACAGGCAGTTTTAACAATAACACACTGTCAATAATTATTGAATGTACATGTAATATAACTACATGCAGTTTTGATGCTTTTGGAAAAAAAATAAGGAATGGTTAACTTGATACTATTCTCATAAATTGAGTGCAGTTTACCTGCTTTGAAAAAATAAGTATGGCTAAATAAACTTGATACTGTTCAACTCTTTAACCACGATTACAACCAAAAAACTACAGATGGCTTGAGGCTGGTCTAGTTACCAGGCCTGGTCATGCTCAGCACAAAACATCTGACCCAGCGTATTAAGGTTACTCATGATTTTAAAAGTTGACTTAACACGCAATTTAGAATTGCATGACCTCTGTAACTGTTTACAATATAATATTCAGCAGACAGACGGGCAGAAACAGAAAATATCATCTTAAAATAACTTTATTTTTAGAAAAAATTGTACATGTGAAACGCAAACTAAGTTTCAATTATACACTAGTGACTATTTGTGTTAGAACTGAATTAATAATCTTTATCTGATGCGATTGCATGAAGATCACCAATTGCGCGTTTTGCTACCAGCAACAACATTTTCGTGCAAACCTTTACTAAAGTTGATTTTCAGCAAAAGTTGAACGAACAATCACTTAACAGACTATTGTAGCAAAGAAACAAAACTACCAGAGGCAAATCTGGCATAGCATTTCGTGTGCGTGCACCAAAGTATTTGAAATTGAAAAGAAACTGAAAACGTCACACGCAAAAGATGGAGGTCACGAAATATTAATACAGCCTTTTACGAGCCTCTCACGCTTAATAATGATTGAGCAATAAATATAACTGAGATTTTCAATATATTCTGGAAATAAAACAAAGCGAAGTATAATTATCGTTAAGGAATTCTTTTACAATACTTTTTTTCCTGACTAAGCATAAATTATGTCACACAAAGAAAATTGCGAACTGTTCGCATTTGATGACTGCGTAGTAGTTCTTAAGTTCATGACGAAAAAAACAGCGTTCAGCTAAAAGTATCTTAAAATGCCTTGTTCTTGAAAAATATATCTTGTATGACATCAAGCAATGTTTTTTAACTATTTCTGACATTATGTCAGCAGTGTGTCTTCTTAGACCTTCAAGAAGTTTTACTGGCAACCATTTCTCAGAAAGTATTAGAAAAACTTCAAATCTAAGGAAATTGACACTAAATTAGAACCTGGCGTTATACTTTTTAAGACCTAAAATATTAAGCATTATTGTTTTGGGGGGCAGTATAAAGATGTCCCATAAAACTGGTTTTTAAGGAATTCAAGATTTTTCTTGTTTTTCTAAAAAAAAGGTTTAGGAAAATGTACACAAATTAATGTTAACTAATATTGGGTAAATTCATGAAGTAGTAACTCTTACCTTCATAGAGTCGAAACACGCCGTCACCCTTCCGTTTTGTATTAATACATGTGCCGGGGGATGAGCGAAACGACATTCATCGTCTTTCCTGGAACACTTTCCTCTCTGAAACTCTCGACAAACTTCAACTTGTAACCATCTTGGGTCTTTGCCCATTATAGGCACTAACATTTTCATGAGACCTCCGCTCTAGTTTATGTCCCGGTCAAAGTACTGTGTTTTAACCAAGAAATAACTTTTGTACTCAGAGAGTTGTAATAAACGTTTACTCTTTCCTAATTTTCAGGAACTTTGAGGGCAAGAGTGAGAATTATTTTGGTAATACATAACACTACGCATGCTCATGATAGGACAAGATCGTGGGCTCAAATGACAGCACAATGAGTCATCGTCAATATGGCCAAGGTCAATGACTGTTTGAGAAGAAATTTTTGCAAATTTAAAGTGGTAAAATCTCATTTCCACAAAAATATATACTATATAAGGAATAACCATAAATATTATTTTAAAATGCAACATTTCTTTTTTTTTTTTTAAAGAAGAAGATGGTGAATTAGTTTTTGTAAACACTTCGGTGAATGAAAACACTACACAAAATACGTGATGGCTCGCGCACCTCGAAGGCCGCATGTTATTACGTCATCACAGGGTACCGCTCAACTATGGCAGCAACTTCCGCTTGACGCTCAGTTTGAATGGCGATAAAAACCACAATAAAAGGGCCTTTCTCTTCTCTCGTCTTTGCGAGGGAAGACAGTTAAAATAATCTTTGTGGCAGCAAATAAACTCTTCCATTAAAAAACAAGTACGTTTTAAAAATGAATGTCTACCTTTTTCGAGTTTCTTTCTTTATACTTAGTAATTAGTTTTGTAGTTAGCACAATATTTTTGGATCTTTCAAAATCGGGAGCATTCGTACAAAAACGGTAAAAAATCAAACGGCTCAGCGGTTTTTGATAAACATTTTACAAAATTGTTCAAACAAAATTTTGTTGGAGAAAGGTCTGTCATGCAATCCTAGTTAGATATGAAATCAGAGCAGTTCATATGTTAAACAAAACAAAGCCTTCGGAGATTTCTGCCCGTTTAGAGTTTATTTAGTTAGACAGTGAAAAAGATTTCTTGAAAAAGCCGTAGTGCTTTAAAAATTCTAAAATGATTTTCTTTTTCAATATTTTCAGTTGTGTATCTAATTAACAAGCAGTGAATGTCCTTTGTCCTTTGTTTTCTGCGATGATTATAAATTAGTGGCATTTTGCCGGTGATGATCATAATCTTGTCAATCAGTTTACCTATCTCAAATTGATAACTAAATTATCTTCCTCTGGGTGTTCTACAGGCAGTTGAAACATGAATTTACCATCTTGAAAAACAACTCTGTTAAATGAAATTCAGTTTAGCTACACTGGTATGTTATGCTTTGAAAAGTCCCGAAGAACTACATCGGAAGTTTTCTTTCCATTTCATGTCAACTTTTTAGAAATTGAAAAAGTGAGAAGGCCTCCATTATCCATTCCTATTGTCGGAAAACTGCCTTGCATGACTTTTTCGTTTCTCCCGAATCCCCGCAGCTTTTGAGACAAGAGAAAGTGTTTATTAGCCGGAAAAAACGTGACGATTTTTAAACATTGACTGTCTGATAGACCGACGACAATGGCTAACGCAAAACAGTATTTAAAAAGAGTAAGCCACTTTAAAATAATAAAACATATAATCATAATATACTGTACAATGCATTTGCAACTACTTGAGTCGTGCTATGTGCTGTTATTATATCAGGCCAAGAGAGAGTTGAAAGGACCTGATCAGTTAAAAACAAGCGACTCATCGGATTTGAACTTCGTCTAGTACACTACTTCTGTTTTTTTACCACATTTTGTACTAACTGTCGCCTCTGCAATGACCGTGGACATGCTTACAGTTTCATAAAAGAATATTTACCGTGATCTAATGTTTTATAACTTTCTGTCTTAAATACTTCACAATCAGGCTGACATGGTTTGTAATCTTTCAAATGACTTAGTTCAGCAAACCGCTTTCATTAAAAAACCCAATAAATAACTCCGAGCTAATTCCAGGTTACAAACGACAAATGACAATTAACTTGAAGAAAAAAGACGATAGAACTAAATCAGTAAATGTGTTCTTATTTTCATTAAAGCTGACTTCTTCAACTATAAAGGAAATGATCTATTACGACGCGAACTTTCTCCAATAATAGACAACATTTTCGTGAGTGTGTTATAAAATGTTTTTTTCTAAATACATAATAAATATGAATTACAAACTCAGGGATAAAAATCACGGTTGAAAAATGAGATGAAATGAATCACTGGATCTTATGTTCGATGATATGTTAGGGATGATGATGAATCACGAACGACAGTGAATCATGAGGCCTACACGAATAAATTCAAATGAATCATGAATTGCATGCATGTACTCGAATAACTCTATAGATAGGAATCATGAATGTTGTACTCGCGTAGTTAAAATGATTCCATAACTGAGCAAGCATTCAATATATTTTAAAAATGGCTATCAATAATTTGAGTAAGCGACCTTACTAAAAACGTCTTAAGTGAATAACTTTAAAATTTAATAATAACACAGAAAATGTGGTATGTTCTAGATGATGTTTATTCGTTTAGGCGGCTGACTTGCCAAAACTTTCTCTTTGATAGCCTACAAAACATTTTGCTTCTCTAGTTTTCTTTCTTCAGTTTAGTAAAATCTATAAAACAAATATATTTCAAGCTCTTAGCCAAAAAGGCCGGATGGACTCTCAAAGTAATCGGTAACAAAATTCAGTGGGAAACCTTGTGTGCAATTCTTGGCAAGAATGTTTAAAGCTGGTGATGAACAAAAAAACAGGCATATAACCGGCTATTTTTCGGAAACTGTTGTCTCTGGGACCTTATGTGGTATATAACAAGTTTAAGATTATCATATTCATCGGTATAGAAACGTTTGGTATCTCAATATAGTGTTTTAAAATATTCCTGAAAGGCAGAATTAACTTCTGATCAAACTCAGTCAGTTATATTTATACTGATCATCGGCCTTCGATGCAAGGCATCGTGTATTTTATAAACAGGCTACAAGACACTATGTTAGTAATTCCTACACTGTTAAAACTTTTTATGAAGTATATGGAAATATATACTTTGACAAAACATTGACTACATTAACTTAATTGGAGCCAGTTCCGGGTGCTCGTATGGCACACTGGCAAAGTTATCGATTGGCACAACTAGTACAACTGAACCTCCATGAAATTGGCAGAACAGATTCTCTTGACCGGTAAACTATCTGAACCAAGCAAAGTTAGTAAAGAAGTATATCAAGATATCCCTACGCATCTTTTTAGCAGCTTTAGGTTTTTCCGAGGTTCATTGACATTGTTTTTGATTGTTTTTAATTGAAACGGTTCTTATTTCTGTTTTATTCAGTTCTAGCAGCTGATATTAAAGAAAAAATATAACAGAAACAATCAAATCATTGCAAAACTATGCGCTTCCATTTCACAATACAACTGCGAGCCCCCGCGAGACTTCCTGTGTTAATTCTATATTATGTTGCTAGATTAAATCTATGTTTTAGTTTATTCTTTACATAAAATATTTTCATAGGAGCATCAGCCTGAGATTTGTCCTGTAATTGTTCTTATAGTTTAAGCAATTTGAGCCTCGTTGTTCTTATAAAGTTGTTCTTACAAAAAAAAGCGTTTAGTCCTTCTACAAAAGTTCAAGTACTAGCCTGTTTAAAGTTCAGCTACACAAATTTCTTTCAGTCATCTCAAAATATAGTAACTGGTTACTTTGTCCACAAGCAGACTCTCATGGTCAAGCATCTTAGCGTTCAGTAACTTTTTATTGCCTAGTACATGTTACATGATGAACACTTTTTCGTACAGTCGCGTTCTTCTGTCAGTAAAGTGTCCCAATGTACGGTTTTCGGCTTTTTGTTTTCAATCAGATTTCCTGATCAAGAAGTCATGAGAACTAATTGTCATGTTTCTCAGTCCCTCACACAATAAATCATTTCAAATAAAAAACAAACTATTGAAAAGGGAAGCTTATGCATGGCGGTAAAAACCTTTTTTTATCCAAAATATTAGCCGAAAACCGCAAATCATACATCGTAACAATCATGTGATTGCTTTCAATCATGTGTACGTGCCTAGAATTCAGAGAAGCTAATTTAATTGCCAAAGGGCGCGGTTGTGTTGTGATTAGCTGATGTTGAACATCTTATTCTTACCACAAAAGCGGCTACTCAAAAACGCTATTTGATCGTTCTCGAAATCGACCGAAAAAAATAATATTTTTTTACCATTTAGTACAAATGTGAATATGAATAACATAGGATGTAGTCGTGGACGGTCAGTTGTTGTCATTAGTCACGCGAGATGCAGCTGAGCGACAGGTGGTCGGGTCAGCAAACCGCACATAAGTCAATGACAAAATAGAATCACTTTTGTTTTCTTTTTCAAAACTGGTTCGGTATTCTGTTACAACTGATGCTAAAAGAGAAAACAAGGTATGGAAAGTATGTAACTTCATTATTAAACACAGTTTTCAATTGGTGATCCGCCAAGCATTTTTGTCTTAATGTCATATTATCTTATCAGAATCACAGTTTTTCTGTGTTCTCGACAGTCACTTGGATCAGGTCAAAGTTTAAAAAACATTTACTGATGTTTGTACAAAAGCTTCCGGACATTTTCCGAAGAACCGCATGTGATTACCAACAGATCTCCGCTAAATAAAATGACTTACATTTCCACTTTGGCCAAGATTCACGAAGGAGCTCTATACACCAATGTTCAAAAACTGGCTACATGAAACTGACAATAATTTTCTTCAAGAATGTTTAAGTTTAACTGGTGTGTTTGTTAACCTTTTGGGTATGCGAGTTATTAGGCAATCTGTTTAGACTTGTATGAAACTTGATGGGAGTGGCTGTCTGAACAACCATTCCCATTGAATTGAGAATGAGATGGGTCGGCACGATCGAAGGTTTTTTAAAATCGTTGCTAGATTTTAGACGACAATATATGTGTAAGCTCTTTAGACCTTACACTATTTACGGCGACGATCAATAACCTTTAACATTGTGTCTATCATGATTTTAATCTGGCAGGAGTGTATCAATAATATACACGGAACAAATAAAGCGATATTCTAAAACTGAAGACAGGTTAAAAAGTATTCACGTTTGTCACACTTCATAGTAACAGTGCACAGTAATAAAAGGCCGAAATTTCATTTGATTGTTGAAATCCAACGTGTGGATATATTACCAATACTGACTTATCGGTGTTTTATTTTTTTAAGTTCAAACTTTTCATAAAGGTAATATTAAAACTTAAAGTGCAAACTTCGGGTTTAAAAAGTTTGTAATCAAAAGAATCAGAGGAATAAAAACAAAAGTTATATTTAAAGCTGGTCTGCTACAGACTGAAATTAGAGGTTAAGTCAACGATTTAAAGGAGTTTGTGGAGTTGCGTGGGTTAGTTTATTCATTACATTTAGTCACTGAAAAGTTTGCGTGGGTAGATTCATTTAATTGGTCTTTTGAATATATAGAACAATCCATGTGGCTTTATTGAAAGCTCGACCATCACCAAAACGTATGATCGATAATACTGAACGGTGAACAAACTGATCTCTTAACCAAACCCCGTTATGACGAGTTCACCCAGTACTCAAAATTTGAAAGCGTGTCCAACTAAGCCGGCTGACAACAATTTTTTCCGAATGTCAATAAAAAAACCAACCACTCAATTGTGCTCTGTAAAATTGTTTTTAAAAGTTTGAAATGGATTATAATTGAAATTGTTTGCGGTATAGAAAGAGCACAGCCATTTCAAAATAACTGAGCTATAGTCGGCCAGCTAAATAACTGGGTCATGTAAGAAAAACTAATTGTTACCATTTTAGGAAAAACCAACCACACTCATTACTCTGAAAGAACAAAAACAAACACAAATAATGAAGTATGGGAAGTGAGTTCGTGTACATCGAAATTATATTCTGTTGCTTTTGAAAACAAGTGCAACTCTTTGATTTCAGGTCATCTTCAATGGAACTATATTTGAACTATCATAGTGAGACCGATATTAATCTTTTATAGTTTGTTTATGTCATTTAAAAACGGGTTCATGTCAAAGAAAAGACACAAAAAAGTTACAATTTTAAGCTACTGACTGAAACTAGAAATAAAGTCAATTAAGTCAGTGCGTGGGTGAGTTCGTTAAAATAAGAAAAATCATAGACTTAACGTGGTTAGATTCACTAGACAGTGTTTTTTGAGAAAGTATAGAACATTTTCTACCATTTTATTGAAAATGCGATCATCAACAAAACATGTGATAATATTGAACGGTGTACAAAAATTTGTTCACCAAACCGCGTTGACGAGTGACACCCAGCAGCATGCACTCAATATTTGAAAGCGCCAGTTCTGTCAGCTCTCAATGAAAAACAACAGGGAGTATGATAAACATAACGGGTAAAAAACAAAATGTTCTTAAGAACTATCCACTTTATAATAGTTAACTATGATCTGCGCAGCATTCAAGGCTCAATCAAGACCAAGCATGGGTTGAAAATCTTGCGCTTGACAGCACAATCCTGTTAGGTGTCCGCCAACTGGCTCTGCCATGGAAAGTTGTTTCGAAGTTGTTTCCTGACCGGCAAGACCACATGCGGAAATAAGATGTGCGAACCATTGTTGTGTTCTTGTAAACTTTTCTGCATAGTGGCCACAAGACAAAAGTTATTTTTGGTGCTTATGCCGGCGGTTGGATTAAGGAATTTAAAGATATCATTGATAACCAAAACTTTATGAAAAGAGAGCGAAATGCGATAATTAAATATTCCAGTTCCAATTCCAATAAAAAAAGTACACGAGGTTTTAACAGTATTTACTTTACGGCGAGTTATGTAGTAAAAGTTAACCACACTCGTAACGCACTGTATAGTCCGAATATGATAGTAAAAACGGCGGGACCCAACACGATTGTCATCAATCAAGACACCCGAGAGACGTCTTCGAAAAAACTTTGCAACAACTTCACTTTTGGATTGCAGAAGACTTTAAAACGTTTGGTATTGTTGAATTTTTGTTAATGTAGTCATCTCCAAGATGCATGTAAAATCTCCTATAAAATGGCAAAAAGTACTTTGAACATGAAGTTTTGGAACTCGTATATTTATTTCCTCAAGAGTTCAAATTTGAAAAATCTCAATCAATTATTACATATCTAACAAATTTGTATGTGTGTTGTAAATCTCAAGATCAAACCAATTTGGATCGTGACAGTTGGATTACGGAACGGAGTGTATTCCGGAATCATGATTCCCAGAGTTAGGTTTCGTATTTCAAAGTCTAGAAATCAACTATTCGTCCTGGATCCAGAAACCCTGACTAGGATTACCTTACAGGTGGAAATTAAACCCTTTTCCCGATACCTGTTGCCTTTTGATTGTTATGCGTTATTGAGATGTTTTCTCGAGAACTTTTCATTTTTAACCAGACTAATTTTTTCTTTTTTCTTGAGTACAGTAACTCTACACTAGTTTAGCCGAGTTGCGAAGTAGACAAGTTTATAACTGCACCAGTAGAATCAAACAAGCCAAGGCCAACGCTTTAAAGAAGCCCACGTCACGTTATTTTGGCGCAAAGTATTGGAAAGGGGAAGAAATTCATTGGACTGTACGTTCTTATGCATAGGTGGTGATACAGGGAGCGGTCATGACTTTGGCATAACCAAGGTTTAACTAAAACTTTCAGAAAAAAGAAATCGTCAAAGAAAAACAAACTAAAATCTAAATCGAGAATCGTACACTCAAACAACACGTTCTATAGAAGTGTTCACGGGGCAAGAAATGAACTTTGTGAGTTGAGTTGGTACCGCAAAGAACTGTGGGATACACATTTTGTCTGGCTTAAAATTTTACCTTCTTTATAAATTGCTTCTTTTCTCTTTTTCTTTTTGGGTCGGAAAGATCAATATTTTCTTGTCAATCTTAGTGAACCTAAAATATTATATGTCCGTAAATAATGGAATGGTGCGTCAGTGCTTCTACAGAAACAATTTATAAAAAAAATTAAAAAAAAAGATCTTTCCGATCCAAAAAACGATCTGAAACATGGAGAGCGTAGTTTATCGCCTTACTAACAACTAGGAAGCATGTATCGTTCAAATCACAGTCGAAATGTTTAAGTTTTCAAGCTAAAGTATGATGGAATGGTTACTGGATGTACAGATGCAGTGCCGCCTTTGGAGAACGGAATAAGTACTGAAAGTAGTGCCGATCCTAATTAAACCGCCGGCTAAGAATGAAGCCATCTCACTGAATCTGTAGCAATACCCGTGGTATCATTCTTCAACTGATAGCGCTGGCAACGTCTTTTGCACTATAAACCTGTTTTGAAAATGAGATGCTAGTGACAAGCACCTGAGACAATACCAAGCTGGCTTCAGGTCAGGTTATATCATGTACGGATCAATCATTCGACAGCTCGTGGAGAAGCACTCAGAGTTTCAAAACTCAATGATTATAAACTTCATCGATTTCAATTGACAGCGTGCATCTGACGAATTATTAAAAGGAAGGTAAATTTTAGAAGCTTATGGGATCCATTAAAGAGATGATTATGGAGGACACCAAAGATAAGTCGGACGATGATGCATAACTACGATGAGCATTTATGTATAAACGCAATTATCCAAGGTTAAATCCGGATTAAATATAGCCGTCTACATGTAAACGTGCTACCCCAATACAACCATTGACTGCATAGGTCTTAAAGTATTCGATTCCTTGTACGCTGTGTACCAATCTAAATATCTGAATTTTTAGGGGGTTCTGCATAAATTTTTTGAAAACCTCTTTTTAACTTTTTCACAGAAATACCAAGAAGAGTTGATTACTTGTTTTACCTTCTTTTAAAAATAAAATATCTTAACTACAAGCTACTCACAAGTCTCATTTTTCTTTTGTTTAGATAATTTAAACATTTTACCTTCATTTTAGCAATTCTAAACGATACAGTTTTTTGACAGATTCGCTACAATAATCTAATAAGTGGATATTCCACTCCACTGAGTATAGTTAATATGGAAAATAGACTCCGTTCAGTGTTTGCTAATTCTTAAGCCGAGAGTGTGCAAAACTTGCAATTAAAGTGTAAATGACAGAATTTTTTTTTAATTTGTTTATTTATGTACACAAAAAGGAAAATCGGTTTGTAAATGACAGCAAAAAAACCCTATTTCCATAATTTTTAGCTCCTGAAAGATGCTGCATTTTACATAAACAAGACGCTTTTGAAGTGTTCACAGGGCTAACTAAATAAACCTTGTAAGTTACGAACGGGAACTCTGTCTGAACAAACAAATCTATTTTATGATTGGGCTAACCACAAGTAGCCAATTAAAAATTGTAGGTATTGTATTGTATTATGATGTCAGTTGGTTTGCAAAATGTGTTTCGCTGCTTTTTGTAGAAGGTATTTTTTCTATTATAATAGGAAATAAAAAACCTCTCATGTACATTTTAAACTATTCATATATATTTTTTCTGCTTCTCTTAGACAATACAACAGCGAGTTAAGAGCATAATACGATATAATACATTGTATTTTAAGTGCTAGTTTACTATTCTTTGTTTCACAAGTATGGAGGTACCAGTCTAGTCTTCAACAATGGCTTGATCAACACACAATAGAAATGACAACCACTAACGTCTGATGATGGCAAGCTGCTACAAATGACCCAAGTATGCACAGATACTGTACCACTCAGGTTCAATACTTACTATTAAATAATAGTAAATTTAAGGGATAAAGCCATACATAAATATGGCTTTTAGCAACAACACTTATAGTACATGCTGTTTATATTTCAATGATGATTGCTTAAAGAACATCCCGCTACAGTACAAGCATTAAAGGATTTTAATATCACTAACAACAATTCTCAATATGCCATTACAGCAGTTTTTTTTATCTATTTAACTGTTTGATGCAAATTGGCTAGCTTCTAGCATGTTGATCAACCTACTTTGAGGGTTGAGGCCTTAGCATGTAATTAAAACACAGATTAGTAATTTGAGACACAACCAGGCGTAGCAGGTTTTTGTCTAGTGACTTACAGCCCCAGTCTATTCTGTGGTGAATTAGCATTTAGCCACTTAAGTGGTTCTAAAGTTTTTGTACTACACTAAGTAACTACATTATAGCAATCTAGCTGAGTACTGTATGTCAACTTAACTTGTTCACATATACACTTGAAATTTCCTAGTCTTTGATTCTTTTGTATGTGATGTGCAGATGTTTCTGATGTGAGGTAGTTGTAGTTTCCATGTTGAATACAAGCTCCAAAGTGTCAGGATCAACTAACTTGTAGATACGCTCAGTCTGAAAAGTGTTATCAATATATTTAGTGGTTAACAACAAAATGAGTTTGTAATATTAACTCTAATTAAAATTATAATCTTATTAAAAGACATATAAAATGAAATAAAAGTACAACTAAAGAAAAACTTTTGGATTTCAAAAGCAACTTTGACAGTGTACATTCAAAATGATGGTTTTAGAACTAAATATTTAATTTGGATTTAACTCTTCCAAAATGTTTTGTATATTCAAGAGTTTGAATATATACAGTTGAAATCAACCCAAAAATAACTGGAAAATTGGTAAATGAAAACTGTTATTTAAAATAAAAAATAAAATAAACTTTAAATAGCATTTATAAAGCGCCTTTTCCACATCAGTGTATATGATCAAAGGCTTTACAATAATCAGTACTAGGTTTGACAGTTGAGGGTCTTAGATAGTCCGCTAGGGCAGCTCACATATAATACCATCAAGAATGCCCTCAGAAGAACAGACAGACCACAACATGGGAATCACATAACCCTACTCTTCTCGACAAGTATGTGGGTTCTTTTAAGCCCCCTGATAGAGGGCTGAGCAAATAGACCTATGGTTTAATGTCCTTATCCGAGAAGACATGAAAATCTAACCATTTGCAGATGTTAGAGAAAAGGCAGCACCTCAGTTATTTTAAAACCCTGAATGAGGGTCCGGTGTGGTTGCAAAAATCTAGTGTGCATTTAATACTAAATTTTGTTTTTCCTTACAAAAATATTCATTTAAAGTGTTATAAAATAAAAAATAGTGGTATTTCTGGATTTATAGTACTCAAAGAAGCTTACAAATAAATACACAGTAACAGGGTTCAAAATAGCTTCCAGCTGAAGGCATTGGCTGACAGATTTTGGGACTTGCCGGGCATATTCATTTCAACAACACAGTTGTCTTGTAGGTTATTTTTTACAAATTAAATAGTTGGCAAAAATTTTGGATTGAGCAAAAGAGCTTACAAATTTAAAACAAGAAAGAACAAACAAAGAATATTATTTTGGACCCTGAATAAGTAGCAAATGGTATTAATACCTTCTGCACAATTGGTTCACTACCAAATGTGAGTCTTCCTATTGTATGTGATGTAAGGTGGAGCTCATTTTTTTTCATTTCACCCTCATCAACTTCTGTAATTCCTAGGATGGTCACAAGGAGTTATTGAATCAGGGTGTTCCTTAATTTAGTCTGAGCTAATTGTAATGAAAATCATTATTCAAGTTCACGACTATAAATAGAGTAAATGATAATACTGATAGTTAACAATTATTTCCAAAAGTGGAGGAGTCCTGGGTATGACTTTAAACCACAACCAGAGTTAAGGCTCAAGATCATGAGATCTAGAGTTGTGGGGAATGTGGAACTACCCCTTAATTACCATAGCTGTCAGGTCCACTCTTACCCAGAGTGGCAGCACCTGTTTGTTCCCATCTATGGGTAAATACAGTGCCACCTGTTGAATTGCAGGTTCTGTCTTTGGTCAGGCAAAGGCTAGGTCTGCAGCCGATAAAGTTCTGTGGTTGGTGTCAGCAAGAGCATGCGGCTGTAAAATCATGCTCCAGTAAAGTCCTTATGATGATGATGATCATCATCATCATCATGGCAGCCTCAGCCAAGCCACACGCCTGGAGGCCCAGTCTGCTCGATCTAAAAGGCATGTGGCCAGTTCTTGTGTGTCAAGGACGATTATTACCCGGAGTGGAAGTGACTAGTGGTGGATACTGTATTTACTGAGCCGTGAATGTTAAGATGTCATTCCTTACTCTATCAGATAATTAAAAATTATTACCCGGAGTGGAGGTGACCAGTGATAGATACTGTATTTACCCAGCCATGCATGTTAAGATGTCATTCCTAACTCTATCAGATAATTAACAATTATTACCCGGAGTGGAGGTGACCAGTGATAGATACTGTATTTACCCAGCCATGCATGTTAAGATGTCATTTCTTACTCTATCAGATAATTAACAATTATTACCCGGAGTGGAGGTGACCAGTGATAGATATTGTATTTACCCAGCCATGCATGTTAAGATGTCAATTAGAGCACACAGAAATCACTATTCACCTTCCAGCTTAATACCTATATTATATATGTTGTGGTTTGAATTTGCACTTTAGATTGAAATTTTCAAACCAGTTTTAATTTTTTAAACTAAATTAAATTTTTTGAACTAGTTTAAATTTTTTAAAACTGGTTTAATTTTTGTATAATGTGTTTGTGAGCAATCTTAAAAAAGGCTTTTATTTTAATTTGAGTGTTGAGGAACTGATTGGAACATTTCTCCTTCATATTCCTCCTACTACCCCACTCACTCCCCACCCACCTACCTACGTATCTCTTCTTTTTTACTTCTATTTTTTCTTTTATTTCTTTTATTTTTCCCCTTTTTTTTCTCTTCTTGGTCTTATCATCTTATGCCTCAACACTATTATTTTACTTTTTTAATTTGGAATACACCAAGATTTGAACTACTGACTTTTGAATTTGTTTGGATCTGTAGTCCTGCTTCATCCCTATTTGACCATGCAAACAACCGTTGCTAGCATACCAATTTTTTCTAGGTATCACTAGTTACTGGTCTAAGAGTAATATGAGAAGAATAAACTGGTTTGAAAAAAATAGACTAGTTAAAAAAAATAAACTGGTTTAAAAAAATTTAAACCACAACATATATATATATTATAATGATGGGACTGACTGCAGTTTGCCAGATAGACTAACTTCGGTTCCCATGGAACACAGCAAGTTAGAGAAGATGTAAGTCCTGCTAGGTAGACATGTAGGTGCCATGTCGTTACCTGTAAAGAAGATGGAGAATGTCCAGGAAATCAAACAGACCTTAAATAGAATCTTTGTCATCGAATCATTAACTGTTCAAAAATGGCATTAATAATTATAGTTTAATTATTTAATTTAATTAATTAACTAATAATTGTTCATAATGTAACTACTGTAAGCTCACCTGTGTTCTGTGCAAGAACAAGTGCTGCTAATGAGGTACCAGGTTTGACTCTTAAAAAACCACTCTCCATGTGCATTGGGTTTCCATTTTCTGGATTCCATGATCTAGCCCTGTTGAAAAATACTTTCTAAAATGTAAAGTAAGTTTATTTAAATGATCACGAATCATGCAATATTCTCAGTGCTGTAAAAGCATTTATCATTATATGATTGATAAATGAACATATCAATCATGACTAATACATACTGATATGTAATCATTGGTTGACCCATGTGATCAAACACTATTTCCTCTCCATACATGAATGGTGATATTGTTGGAAAAATGCCACATCCATCACCCTTCCACCGCCCAAGCAGCCAAGCTAATCCTTCAAGGGAGTGGTGCAAGGGTGCCTAGTAGTAAATTATAGACTTTGGTTAGTTAACAATGATTACATGATGCAACTTCAATTAGTTTTCATAAGCATGAAATGTTCATGAATGATAATTATCATTTTGTTACTAGCAACAAACAATGTTATATGTTATTGTGATTGATGTTAGTATCACTAGATATTTTCATTGTTAACAAAAACGATATAAAATAAATGTTTGAGTCAATGCATTCCCTGTAAAACAAGGGAGATGCAAGTGGTGCAGTTGGCAGCTGCTTTATATCCACAACAGTCCCCTATTCATGCTCAGCATTTTGACAAGATCCAAACATTTTTGTGACTTACTTTTCTGCTGTGTGCCAATTCAACTTGAAATCTTTAGAACCTGCGATATATTAATGTCCAATCAAGGGGGAGTAAAAGACTCTTATCCGCTTAACTCTACAGAAACCAGAAATAAGCATAAAGGACTATTCCCTGTAAAATAGTCCTGGCATTTGCCAGGTCTTAAAAATATTGGAAGTATTTGACATCTGATGTTGGGAGCTTGCTCACAGAAATGATAGGTTTAGTATGATACGGAGCAATTATTGTACAAACATTAACCCAACATTTCTATTGTTCTCATAATGTGCAGATACTTAAATACTTTTTTGAATTAAAAAGTTTTTTTAGAAACAAATCACTGGATGAGCTGAGCAAATGCTGTAACCTACTTACAAATAATCATTAGCTCTGTGTTTTGGTACACTGAGAAATGCAAGACATATATAATTTTTGCACAATACTTGGGCGTATTGGGTCATGTTAACATTACTCTATATGAAACTATAGAAAGTAAGTAAGTATATGGTCTAACAGGCATTCTGCATTCTGATTAATATGTACTTTAATTGATAAATAGAAGCAATTTGGCTTGAATTAGCAACAAAGTTTTTAAGTTAAAATGTGGTGTGGTGGCAGGATCAATTCTTGGCCCTCTACTCTTTTTAGTACTCATTAATGATTTCCCTAATTGCTTCAATTCTGGAATGGTTTCAATATATGCTGATGATACTACTACTAGTATCTCTATAAATAAAAGGGAGATACAAGTAAAGAGTGTTAAATTCCTTGGTGTTCATATTGAAGAAAACCTTTCTTGGTCCAATCACATTGAGCACATAGATCTACAAGAAAGTTTGTCGACTTTGATACATTGATTACTATATACAAGGCATTTGTCCTACCACACCTTGAGTACTGTTTATGTTTGGGATGGACTGGACAAAGGCCTTGCCTTGAAAGTAGAAAGACTCCAAAATCATGCAGTAAGAATAATAACCAGATCTAATTGAGAAGTACATTCTAAGGATATTCATGAAAGTCTTAACTGGAAATCAATTCAACAAATATTGAATGGGAAAACACTTGATTATATCCAAAATTTGTTTGAAAAAAAAGAATGGACAACTTTCATTGAATTAAGAAATGATGAAAATAAATAGCTTTTCCTTTTCCAAGAACTGATTGTTTCAGTCATTCAGCTACAGTGGTACTATTCTCTGGAACAACTTACAGTAAAATTTTTGTATTGGAGCCTACTATTGTGTAACCATACAAACTAAACCTTACCCAGACCCTAAAGGCGCTGTTACACTATGCAATTTTCCTTGCAACTTGTCTGGCAACACTATTGCGAGATAAGTTGCAAAAAAAATAAAGGCCCTGTTACACTTTGCAATTTTCTCAGCAACTTGTAAATTTTTTTAACCCGTGCAGAATTATTTAGTGTGAAATTCAAGAAAACAGTTGGAAAAATATACAAACTAGGCTCTGTGCATGCACTGTTAGATTAAGAGTCTCAAAAATTGTGGGGAAAGTTGCTTAAGGGGTGATACACTTTGCAATGGCATTGCAAGTTGCTGCAATGCATTGCAAAAAGTAGATCCAAGCACAACTTCGTGCAACGCTACGCGAAACAAAAAAATTGCGAGACAGCCTCTGTTACACTGTGCAATGTTCTCAGCAACTTGTCTCGCAATGGCAGAGCAAGGAAAATTGCATAGTGTAACAGTGCCTTAACTTTACTATAGTTACACACTATGAAATTGTATGCATAAATAAGTAGGCACCGAAACAGAAATTATCCCCAACTTACCTATTCAAGAAAGCTCTAGATGCTAAGTTTTTTTTATTTATAACTGATTGAAGGCCTAATCTCTGATTCCTGATGTCTCCCTTACATTTCATAGTTATATTTATGTATTTCTGTTTTAAATTTATAAATTTAAAGTATTGTTTGTAACATTTTAAAAACGGATGTTTTGTAAAACAGATGTTTTTAACTGAGGATATTTTACCCGTTTTGAAATAAAGGTTTACTCTACTCTATTCTACTCTACTCTACTACAGGTCTATTTGTGATAGCCAACTCGTATAGAGAAAAATGTGGGGAATCAAAATAGTAATGCGCCCGCTTTGTTATAATATCAAATGGTTATCATCTACAAATTAATGTATAATTATTGTTTTGTCAATTAGTAGATTTATACTAACAATTACTATTAGACCGTCCTCTAGGCCTCATGAACGACGAGTTTAAATATCTCAAAAGCCTGTAGCCTCTTAGGCTATTGACTCGTAGGCCATTCGGTCTCGAGGTCTAGTTGTTAATTTTACGGAAATTCTGTAAAATTGGCATAATTTGTTTCTAATGTTTGCAGCTTCGACTAATTTATATGAGGAAAAGAAAGAGACCTGCACTTGGTTTAGTTTGTAGGCCCCAATAGGGAAATTTTACCGACTATAGTACTAGTTAGAATTGCAGAGTGCGCTTTAGGTTTCTGATTTCAGAAAGTACCTACTTCCTTCGCTTCCAGCTGTATCAGTGTATGCCGGTTGAGCATAGCGTATATATTTTTTATCGGAAAAGTACATCGCGTAATACCGTTTGCTTGTTTTCGTAGAACATTGCTTTTATTGTTTAAAATCAGAATGAACGGCCTACCTTCTTTACAGTGCCAGCTAAACTCATCCCTCTGGAAAATACCTGAAGAAATGGCCGCAACATTATTGACAGGATGTTGGCGTTGGCGCGGGGGGGAGGGGTACAGTCGTACCTGTCGAGGAACTAACCTAGCGCAATGGAATATCACGTTTGAATAGTTTTAAATCTTGAAGTAGGAATTAATTTAAGATAAAAGTGAAGTATCTCCATTTCTTATTAATCTTCCTTTGGTAAAAACAATAGCTGTCTGCCACAGTAATAATTTTTTTTCAACTTGGATCAGGACTGCTCAAGAAAATCTCTCGTGTGGGGCCTGAGGCCGAACACAAACAACGCGCTTGAAATCAAATTTTTTAAAAGTTCGTTTACGTTGAGTAGTGAACTAGAAATTAAGAAATTTGTATCTTTTTGACGGTATTGAAATAACATTCTGCCGATGCCAGCTATTACAAGGTCTGCCACTCGTAGAAAAGGGCTTCGATCGCCATTTGAGGATCGAGCGTCCAACATAAACGTCAAACCAAGCAAACTGACTGCTCTGAAAAGGAAATTCGCTGTTTCCAGAGAAGAGTTTGATTATAACGATGAACCTACAAGAAAGGTAAGGATTTAAAATTTCCTTATTTAAAATTTGACGTTCATAATCATATTTTGATCCTAAATTTGTTTATTTTAGAAATATTTGACCCGTTCAAAATCGGTAACTAAAGAAAAATCTTTAATATCTACTTGTCCACACTCAAAATGTGTGGTAGCAACTAGTCAACATTTGGACAACCAGGAAACTTCTTCGCAACATTTTTCATCGCGAATCCCTCAAAGGTGTATTAGACGACGTTCTGTGCGTAACCCATTCACTCCGGTCAGGTCAAATGATATGAAAGGAAATACAACTAAAAAGAAGTACAAAGGAAAAGAAAATAGAAGTTGTAACGTTGTTACCGGAGTAAGTGATGATGAAAAGGAATTTATATCAATCAAACCCAACAACACTCCGGCAGCGTATGAATGTGATGGCAATAACAGCGTTGCAGCAAGAATAAAGACATACAGTGCTTTTCGTCGAAGTAAGCAAAGAAGAATGAAGGAAAAGGGACGAAATAGAGAAATAAACGATAAACTTGGAAGCCCAATGCAGCTCGGCCAAAGGTGGCGGGAAAACAAGGAATATTGTGCAAATCATAGAAGCAAAAAATGTAACGATTGTTGTGAGGATGAGCAGGTGATTAACACAGAAATAATTAAGTGTGATGATTAAAAATGAAGTGAATGACTACTTAGTTTGTTAGTAGGATTTTTGCTAAAAATATGAGATAAGCTCTTATTTTGTGAGGTACTTTAGAATAGAGTGGTAAAGTGTGACGTCACAAAAGTAAAAATTTCTGAACTTATGGAATTTTTTAAGACTATCCGAGAGATGAAGATTAAGAATGAATCCTTCCTAAAATAAGCATCTTGGTGCAAATTGCCAGCGAGATATTACCACAGTTATGCACTAATGACTCCATACATATCCTTCTAAAAATGACTTGGTTCCTTACGTTAGGA
>JAOTRI020011045.1:0-19050 GCA_028564885.2 Zoanthus sanctaehelenae | reverse complement strand
TCTGCACCAAAAGCTCTCTAGACATTTTAGGCTTTCAATAAAACTAAGAGAAATGCAAAATGCAGCTGGCTGGGACTTAGGCAAACACTCGTAGGGCCCCTTTTCCATGATACAGCAAGAAGCCAGTGCTCGAAGCAAGCGGACTGGCTTATTTTGCTATAATCACAGTGCCAATAAACAGTTCTTCGATACTGGCAAGGTTTAAGCCTTCTCAGCCGTTGATGATGAGCTCAGGCACCCGAAATTTGCCCAAAAATGCCAAAACAAAGGCATTTTTTTCGGCCGTTTTCACCTGAAACCGCCTCTCAAAAAATGTTTTGAAAATCGATACGAGGTGTCACGTGACTTACATTTACGTGTCATCGCACATACAGGCAATACCCAGTCCCCCAGGTTTTAATTAAAGAAAAAACAAGAGTTTTTAAATGGTCACTCTCCCCCACAAAAAGCCTATTTTTCATACAATTGTTTGGGTGTACTCCCGCCTTAAGAGTCTTGGACAAATATACATTCGAAAACTGAACAGTTGAAAATAAAAATAAAACAGTCATGGTTAATGAAATAAGGATCAGTGTGTATTGCCAAAGTCTGCTTAAGTGGTAAACTTTCACAAGTTTTTCTATTGTCACGACCAAATATTTGTAAAAATAGTACGAATTCCAGTCCGCAAATATAGAACAGCTAAAATGTGTTTGCTCTGAATATTTACTACAAATTTCAGTTTAGGGTCAAAAAGGTGGGGGAAGAGCTATAGCCCCCCGTCCTCGACGTCCATGGCCTGGAACATTGGAACGGAAATATTGACGAACTCAATAGCCGTTTACACCTGCCGTTTTTCCCACGGGTAAGTGCCCCTTATTCACGGGCAGAAAAAACATATGTGTGTAACCGCCTTTCCCGAGGCTAAACTACTTTCGGGTAGTTTCTATAGATACGTCAAAGAGAACAAAGAAATAACCCATGACATCAACCGCACCGAACTAGTATGGTTAGCAGCAACCCGAGGTAGACTAAGCCAATCACGTAACAGGAAAAAGCTAATACGTGTTGACGCTTTGACACCTGTCAAAAATGTTCCCACGCTTTGCTAGGTTAATGATGACACGTGTAACCAGCTCACCACGGCTAAAGTGAAACCCAAGATGCACCAAAACCGAGCCAGTTACCCTTGGGAACGACCTAACCCGACCGAGGCGTAGCGTAACCACAGCTGATGTATTTATTGAAGAAGTTGTCGAAATTAATGAGGGCCAGTGGACTTGGAATGATGGCCACATTAATGGCCAACCACTAAAACTCTACAGTTACAAGGACGGGAGTTTGAATCTGTTAACAAAAATCTTTTACAGAGCATGGTGAGTGAACATGAAAATTTGGAAAAATCCAGTTCGATTAGGAACAGTAGGTCAACTGTTAAATCCCATGTAACACCAAAATTGAATTTTAATGAAGTGCATCAAGTACCACAGACAAAAATACCCCTTGGTTCACAGTTGTTGCAAACTTTTGGGCAAACAAACTGCAGTCAATCGAAAAAAAAAATCTACTCTAAGAAATTTTCAAGAAATGGGAGTCGAGAGTAACGAGACCAAACAGTTTTAACTGAAAGATGAAGTTAAAGATCAAGGCAAAAGAATGAAAAATCTAGAAGAAATGCTAGATTAATTCAAATTAGTTGTTCAAAGAATGTCAAAACTGATCAGTACTGTCTAGTTGTGTTCACTAGCAGTAATGACCACAATCAGAAATGTAAAGATCGATTCCACGTTGTTAAAAAAGAAGAAAACAAGGGCAGATAAACAACAATGAGCCAGAAAGCAAGCTAAAAACGCAAAGATGGTTAGTTCCAAAGGCAAAACTGTCAATGATCCATACATTTTTTGTATTTGTATTCTACAAAGCATTCTTAATACGCACTCAGTGTTTTGGTAAACAAGCGCACAAATGCTAATTTAGGGAAACCAGTAAACAAAGATCCGCTTATAAATAGAAGGTAAAAAAAGCCACAAAAATGGCCCAGTAACATAAGTAATTGCGAGGTACCCCGTTAATATCATCGCTAATATAAAACTGCATGCTTTAAACGAAACATTTTTTTTTACAAAATGTTTATTTATCCTTAAGGTCCTTTTAAGGACTTAACAGTTTTTACAATTTAATTTTAAATTTAATTTAAGTTTAACTAATCAGTTTTTGGAATATACAAATTCATCTGAAAATAAGAAGATTGTATACATTTATAAATAAAGCTTTTTTGGTAAAAGCATCTATGATAAAGATTACCCCTACGATCCGACCTTTCTAAGTGATCCTAACTTCATTTTCAAGAATTAAAATTAAAATTACAGTACTTAAGGTCTTAATTTATAATAAAAGATACAATAGAATAGAACTGTTATGGCTATTTTATTTTAATGACACTGTAACTCTTTTTATATATAAGTGAAACAGCTAAAATAATAGGTTCATGCATAAAGAACATGCAAGATGTCAAAGACATGTAAGATGTCAAACAGTTTATAATCATTTTTATTAAAAACTCAAGAAAACAAGACTAGAGAAGAAAATTGTTTAGAATGGAAGATTCTATACTCTAGTATTAGCGTGTTAATCCGAAGAATTGTAGAAGCTATTAAAATCATTAAAGTTAGATTCGCCCTGATAAACGGTTGCATTGGAAGAACATTCGAAATTTTTAAATTGAATTAAAATTCAACTTAACAAAAATAGTACCTTTCCGTAAATTAGTCTATATTTATTTGAAGGTTCGAAATTAGCATAAATGTCAAACTAAAAATATTTTTGCAATGTTTTGTGCAGATCCGAGTGCAAAAAAAACATTGGGGGGGAGGGAGGATAGTAACTAAAATATTCGATAGTGTACAAGACCAGTGTTATATAGGTAGTCAGTTCAAATGTTTGATATAGCAACAACAATATTCTGGGATCAGGACCGACAACGGACAACAAACTTTTGTCCCTGGGTGCCAAAGTGGGACAGGGATGTATGTCACGTGACTTATCTACGCTCAAAACCTAGCTAGCTTTTTCCCTCAAATCACTACAAGAACAAGGAATAACCACTAACCCTAAAACAGCATACAGTTGTAATACCAACTCCAACTACAGTTTTGAGTTAAACCTAAGTGTTGCTTTCATTTTATAGTGTCAAATGTTCCAGTCACGTGACTTCATATTATTTGGTTAATGCTGTTCAGAGGGACATGGTTGGCGCAGTTGGCACGATTTCTGTTTTTCAACCGCATGGTCCCCAGTTCGATCCCGGCACTTTGCCAAGATTCGAATATTTGTTTGACCTTATTTTCCGCCTAAGCCAACTCAGCTTTCCATCCTTCTGGGGTAGGTAAATGAGTAACAGTATCTGCTTGGAGCTAACCTGCAATGGATTACTGTCCCATCCAGGGGGAGTCAAACACTCTCATCCGATTAACACTACAGAAACCGGATAAAAGCACTGGCCCCATGGGCCACTAGACTCATATAAGGAATTAGCTCTTTTTAGCTGTTCATAGTTAGACAAAATAATTGCTATTCTTTTATACGGAGTTCCTTTATCCTATTCTCTATAGACTATTCCCAGTAGGTATGTATATTATTATATTTTAATCTAAACTACGCAAATTGCTTTAGTCAACCAATTTCAACTAACGAAGCCTATGCAGTTGAAACTTTTGCATATCATTAAAGTAGATATTTAACATTTGCCTGTTGAAGGAAATTTCTTACACTGGATCAGAAATAACCGTTTAGAAATGATATCAATAGGCTTTTCGACCTCTCAGAAGCGATAGTCTTGGACAGTAACAATTAGTTTTTTTATGATTTAAAATTGTAAATTGATGTTCCATATCGAGGTTAAGCAGACGGCGCACTTGGCAAAAACAGCGCGGGGCTAAATCCGAAGCAAATAATCTCGCCTGGTGTGCGGAGTGAGTTTTCAGGCACACTTGCAGCTGCGGCAACAGGGCTCAATATTAAACATGTTTGATATTTTTTTCACCGCGCACTTTTCGCACGAAGTTTTCGCCTAGTGTGCGTTGAATAAGCGAACTTAGCGCTTTTGCCAATAACCTTTTCTTGTGACTACGCATGCGTTATTCGACTTTGAATCGCAAATGGCGCTGTCTGTGGAAATGTTGGATAATTGTTGTGGATAATAACGCACAGTGTGCGGGGAACAACCACATGAGCTGAATGCGCTTAAATTCTTCGCGGCGAAAGTAGCGCTGCACTGTTTTCGTCTAGTGTGAGGCCTGCTTTAGAGTTTCGACCTTTAAATCTCAATGTTTATTATCCCTTCTTCAATTTCCATAAGACCAGCTTTTGGGGAAACGCTTTTGGAGTGAGTATGAGAATGCTTGCGAAGGTCAACTTTTCTGTAAAACGATTTGCCGCATGTTTCGCAGGCAAAAGGTTTAAAACCAACGTGTTTTCGACTATGTGTGATCAGGTTGGATGACTGACTGAATCGCTTACCGCAGTATCCACAGCTGTGCGGTTTCTCTCCCGTATGTATCAGTGTGTGTTTCTTCATATCTGACTTCTGGTGAAACCTCTTTTTGCAAAAGCTGCAGGAGAAAGGTCGTATATCGGCATGGATTAACATATGCGTTGACAGCGTGGAAGAACGTTTGAAGGCCTTTCCACACTTCTTGCACTCGAAAACCTTAACTGTGAAGTGTGTGTCTCTGTGCTGGGCCAAGCTGATAGTGTGGCTAAAGGTTTTACTGCATATATCACAACCATATGGCCGTCTTCCTGAGTGCGAGCGTCGTACATGGACTTCCAGACCATGCGGTGTACAAAACTCTTTCTTACATGTCTTGCAAGCGTAACCAGTATTACTTGATGTATGATTTAGTTTTGGTTTACACCTTTTAGCAGTATGCCCGGAATTTGGTGCTGCTTCACTTCCCGAAGCTCGTAACACGAAATTCAGGTCTTGGCGGAAAGATCTGTTTTCTTCCATCAAAAATAAGTTTTTGTCAAAAGGCCATCCCAAAGAATTAGCGGGACCTCTATTGCCATATCCGTAACAATAGCCCATGGTAGTAGATTGTGACAAGTCTGCGTAAGGAAGCAATAGATAATTTAAGAGTTATCATGTGGCAGAACTACAAGTGCAAAGACTTATCCCGATAGAATGATTAATCAATTTGAGTAACCAAATAAGTTAATAATTCCACCAAGCCAAGTCATAATTGGAACCTTCACAGCATAAAACAAAAACATATCTGTTGGGCAATCAAAATGTACGTACAGTCTCAGTTATTTTATACTAAGCAATTTAAATAGACTAGCAGCCAGCACAAATTTGCAATAAATGACGGTGCTATTTTTTTCATTTTCAACATGAATTAACAATAGAGAACGCGTATCGAACTCCCCATCGTCGTATAGTAGTAGTAGTAGTAGTAGTAGTAGTAGCAGTAGTATCAGCAGTAGCAGCAGTAGTAGCTGTAGCAGTAGTAGTAGCAGTAATAGTAGTAGCAGAAGTAGTAGCAGTAGTAGTAGTAGTAGTAGCAGCAGTAGTAGCAGTAGTAGTAGTAGTAGTAGCAGTAGTAGCAGTAGTAGTAGTAGTAGCAGTAGTAGCAGCAGTAGTAGTAGTAGTAGCAGTAGTAGTAGTAGTAGTAGTAGTAGTAGTAGTAGCAGTAGTAGTAGTGGTAGCAGTAGTAGCAGCAGTCGCAAGAGTAGTAGCAGCAGCAGTAGCAGTAGAAATTTCATTTCCACAGGCTGGCCCATTCAGTCCTGAGATTGGTATCCAGAGGGGCCCTGCATCTATAAAACTAGTGTTACCGGAATCAAATTTGAATAGAATTTTGCTAGAAAAATAAACTAATCACATTTTAATTACTCTATATACCTAATTATCGATTTCTAAAATGATTTGTTAAAAGCAGGGAATGAGGGGTAAGCAGCAGGGCCGAGATCCGAGTCACTATAATCACTGCTCAGCTGGTGAGCTGTCAATCAACTCACGTCTTCATATTTGAAAAATTCAAGAATCCAATACGGTGAGAAAATGTTTCATAGTCGGATAGTTATCGTCAATTACAAGTTTACAAAAAATCAAGAACTATTTCCTATCATAAAATTAATCTTCGTCAGTTCTGCAAAAGCTTTGAGAACTGTCAGTTTGCAAACGATACGCTTGAGACCTTTTTCATGGAAGTTGAAATTCGCCTTAATTTGCATGAAAATGTTACAAAGTCCGTATTCATTTTGTTTTGTTCTTTCCTCAATGGAATTTTCATTTTATGAACGATTTAAACTATAAAAAGTATTTCTTACATAAATATGGATTGTAAAAAGCAAAAAACTAAGAAAAAAAAAATTGAAAGTTATCTATATGAACTTCATGTTTTCAAAAGTTACAAGCCTACACACTTACTTCATTTTAGTTTTTAGACTGAATTGATCGAGCAAATTACAAGTCGAATCAAAAATTATAGATATTAGCAGGAAGAACAAAGTTTAGAGCAATTCAAATTTGACGTCGCGAGAAAGCGGCGAATACGAATTATGCGACATTTGGCAGCCCTCCGACAACAAACACGTGTGCTCACCGTAAACTTGTTTTTTCCCGTAAGGCAAAGTAAAACAATCTCCCAGCCTTTGTACAATACTTGAGGGTTAATTCCTGCCACAATTACTGTACTGGAAATAAAGACTCGAGTTCTTTAAACGTTCTACGATAAGAAAAGGAATTAGTTCTCTCTCAGTGCCATGTTTAAACCTTCAAACCCGTAAAATAAACGAAATTAATCGCAGTAATACATTGCTAACAGGATAACTAGCTTTAAGTAGCGCTTTTGGACATTCTGACAATTTCTAACACAGAATCCTCATCCGTTTTCGTCATATTATTTTCAATATGGCGATCGTTGACTAAATGAAAAGTGATCACGCACTAGTGGCACGGAACGTTTTTGATTGACAGTTTTTCAACTCGGGTATATCACCGTGATGGAAAAAGCGGTAAGATCAAAGGAAGCTGTGTACCCTCCCTGGTTAAAATGTTCTTAAAAGTGCAAATGGATGTTGCATGCTTGATATGTGCATGAAGAGAGTTAAAAAGTACGGATCAGGAATACTCTAAAAGTACGTTTTGTAAGACTGAGCTTTGGGTATGTGAAGGTCAGACTATCTTCGTGTATAATGTGTATGTTAACAAGAATCTATGATAAGGTACTTCGGAACTAGATCATACAATTAAATATGATTATGAAAATATTTGTTCACTAAAATATAAACGTTTTCGAAAGAAGATCATCATCAGATGTTGATCGTGACGATAAGGATCTTAATAATGATGATGGTGATGATGGTGATGATGATGTTCATCATAGCAATGGTGGAAATAAAAAAATCAAAATATTCAATCATTTTACAAATTACAAAAAACTATCCATAAGCGGTAAACTGCCTGTTTTCATTGCTTTTTAAATATTTCTGTTAATGATTTCCAATACTTCAAGGAATAAAGTATACTGTTTAAACATCCTAGAAGCGTTTGATCACTCGTTCAAATGTTTCCAGAGCGTTTAAAAATATTCCTAGAAAACTTGGAAGATCTATTTATTGACTTACATAAACGAATGTTTTATGTGCTTTTCGGAAAAAAGTAAACAAAAAAGCATGCAGTTGTCTTTTCATCATTCTAAATTTAATCAGTGGCTTACATTGAAAGATTTCAGAGCTGCCAAGATGGAATGACTGATATTTTTAATTGTCTTTAAGGCACTATACAGGCCATATTTTGATTACTGAAATTTGCTGGGTTAAGCTCTACGATCCCACAACATAAAGGAAAAACCAGATCTTGTTAAAAGAACCCGCAAAACTCTGCAAATCAGATGATATGGTTCCAAAAACACGCTCTAAAGTGATATTTCATAAAATCAATTATGATTGTTCATTTTTATAATTTATATTCTAATTCGGCGCCAGAGTTTAATCAAAGTGAAAATTCTAACAATGACGCGCACGCAACTATCTTTTTAGATCTTTACAATTTCGGGATACAACTAACAAAATCGTTTATTTTTTTCTTTTTCAATTCAACCTTTGGAAATTTTTAAAAAAACTAAAACCATTTAAATAAATTTTCTATTCCTAAAAAAACGGAAGTTAAAGTTGTCCCTTTTTAAAACCGGACTTGTTTAGCATATTGTTTGGGTCACGAAGCACAATCAAACTGCATGATCAAGCTGTTTAAATTTTCGAAAAAAATTTTTCACGCAAAAGAGTTTAAAAAAAATTTTTTTTTTTTGCTTTAGAATAATTTTTATTCATTTCTTTTTCGACACCTTTTATCTTATTATACAGGATGTTCCAAAGTTGATAGACTTTGTCCCTTTTTGAGATTGCCCGTGATAAACTGAGATTTTTCACATTCAAAATCAAATGCTCCTGTACTTCCCCACAGAGCAAATTATTCTTGCTGATAACGGTTAAATACATCGTTATTCCAACAGTATTAAAGATGTGACCTGGTCACTTTTGGACGCTTTTTCTTGCTTATTACCAATTGTAATAAAAAATGCCGAAGAGGCGAAAACAGATTTTATTCAATATAATTGATTTCCTTTCGCTTTTACTTAGTCAAATTTTCATCTAAAAATGAAAACCAATAAAACACATAAACATTTTGGCAGTTAGTGCGAAATTTGATTTATTAGTAGATAAGTAATTCTTCATTTTGTGTTTCTTGTTTTCAAGCCAGGTGAAGGAGAAATTCCATTTGGGCAATCAGTTCTCTTTTGTTTAACACTTCTAGCTGAGTTCTAGGCTCCGCCAAGTTAACTTATTATGTAAATGAGTTTAATAAACGTTTAAGCAAAGATTCAAACCTTAAATAAACTAACAACAATACTTTGTTTTTTTAATCCTAATGTTTTTTTCGAATTAGAAGATCGAGAGTCTATTATAAAATATATTAAGAAAAACTATTAAGATTTTAAAAAGCGAAAAAAATATGACATTTGTTGGCTTTACATTTGATGAAAACATATTTATGAATAAATCAAAACAGATATTAAAGCTTGGTAGTTCTAACATTTTTAAAAATTTTAATGTTTTCTATATGGCAAACTGATTAATGCGATCCTTAGCGTGTACTCTTTTGTAGATTATTATTATTGTTTTTGCATTGGTTTATATGTTCATTATGAATAAATTGTTGCTGTATTTTGAACAAATCTATTATGAAATAAAAATCATCAGTCGAAGCTTTTTAAAAACATTGATATTTAAAGATGATTGTAAGTCTCTAATATAAAACTAAAAGCGCCAGCACCTTAACCTTAGTGTGAAGCTGCAACCTATTAATGATTCTAAAGTATAATTATCAAATAACAAAAAGAGACAAATAAAAGTTTATCTACCTTGACTTCCATGGAAGATTGAGTTTTTTCCAAATCCTTCAACATGTACCCAGTTTTTCTCAAAACTAGTTTTGACTCCGTTGGTATCAGGAAAACACGAAATCTTGTCGATGTTATCTGCATAGAGCGGTGGCGTGCTCTCTGTTGAGAAAATCCGAATATCACAAGTTAATAAAGTGAACATTTTCATGTGTCTCATGTACAGCTTTAAAGTTTTTAAAAAATATCCATATTTAGTTATATTTATTGTTAATATCTTTTTTGTAAAGCTTTTAGTTAGTCTTTGGGGTGTTACAACAAAAAATTTTCAATACAAATGCGCGAGATTTCACACCAAATAAATCTAACAGTTTAACATTCAGTACGTGAAGTCTTAAAACAAACCTCTGCTTTGTGCAGGCGAGATTTTCTCACTGATTTGCTGCTTCGATAACCAAACTCGGTTAGTTTTTACAAGAAAGGCCTTTGGCATTGTAGGTTTTTTCCGAACAGAAGGTTTTTCTTCTTTTGCTGTAAGATCGCTCTGAAATCTGAAGCACCTCTCACCCTTCTTGGTGGGTTGTAAACTGTCTTTCCAAATGTGCGAGCTTTAAGTACAAACGTGTGCAGTAATTAATCCAGAAGACAGATGGCCGGCTTTGGGCTCTTTCGAAAAATGCATGACGTCATGGCCGCCATCTGACTGACTAGTTTTGATAAACCCAAGGTAACTGAACATTTTCGCAATAAGAAAAATTTGAGTTCTTTCATAGTACTTGACACATTTAGCAATAAATGTGGTACTATTGCAGTAATAGCTAAGTTGTGCAAGTTCACATAATTTTTTCCAGTTCATGATAGTAAGAAAAAAGTATAGAAAAGTTAAAGTTAATCCGACCACTTTCCCGCCCATAAAAGTTAAAAAAAACACATTAAAAGCTCAAAACTAATAATGAAAATGTATCATATCATTTTCTCTTAGCATAAAGTATTTGGGAAGATTCTACTTGGCTGCTAAGATCATTTTTCTAAAACAAAAACTTCATATGTCTTCTCTCAAATTTGCTTGAAAAATAAATAATTTTCCAACAAAGCCAAAGCACCGTTCTCAATTTGAAAAACATTCAAAATCAGTCTTTAGTTCATTTGTTCTCAAAGAAAGTTTTTAATTATCGCATAAACAAAAGAGAAATGAAATAAGCCTTTTTCTTTCTTGTTTTGAAATCGATGCGCTGTAATGTTTTATCTTATCTAGAAAGCGTGGCGATCACTTTAATGAGAACAACATAATCATTGAATTTGTTCGTGTTTCAAACGAGCTAAATTACTCTAATTGATAAGCAAGATTCAGATACGAAAAAGAGAAACAAACGATTTGATGAGTTATATAAAGCAAAATATCAGTCGCTGCAAAGCACATCAGAAAGCTTGTAGAATTCCACATACAGTAACTAAGACAACTCCTTTAGTGAAAATTACAACTGAAAACAACAGCATTTTGCTTCCTCCACTAACTACAATAAAAACGACTATAAACAAAAATTATTGTGAAAGCTTCAGGGGTTTTTAACTTTTTTTAAGGACTAGAAAAGAGTAAGCCATTAGTGTTTGGGACTTTGGTCAAGCTCACTTCTTCTAAACACAACAAGAGATGTTTAATTGCACAGTTTAACTTTTGTTAAACGTGGGACCAAAGATTATCATGTTATGATCGTGTTACCATGGTGTGCTCTAAATTTTTACAGTGATATTTTATCTCAAAAACAAAGCTCGATATAAGTTTAGACTACAAATCGTTTTCAATTAAATGAATTAAACAAAATGAACACATGAAAGGCCATTGAAAACCAACCGAATTTCGGTGGTGAATTATTTGAGCTATGAAATTCACGATTAATCCTACAGCATTTAGTTCTTTAGGAGAAATTCATAATTAATTTTCTGCGGTTCAACGTGATCGAACTTTAAAAAGTTCTGCCATACATATACAAGATAGCCAACACGAAAAAATCTTTTCAATGGGTCAATTTATACGTTACATATGGCAGGTGATTTAAAAAAAAATGATCTACTAGTTGTCAGTAAATTTAAAATAAATAAGTTTTGTACTAGTTGTTCCGGAGTTAGTGAATGAAAGCGATCTACCTAATTACTTAAGGCTCATCACTCTAGTGGGTAAAAAAATTTAAGATGTTTTAAAATGATTTGTTGCCAGAAGAAAAGATTGTTTAAAGCCGGTTTAAACTAATCTCATTTTAGAATAAATATTTTATCAGGTCCGGGTATATGGCAAATGTTTATACCAATTTACTGCTGTAATCGCCTATCCTTTTGTTGAAGCCATGCAAATGTACTTTTTCATCTGAACAAAATATACGACAAGTAAGATAACTTGGACATACCGACCTACCACCGTATACGAATTATACACAATTTTTAACTCTACTTTGCTCGTAGTTTCACTTTCTTTAGAAAAAGGTCGCTAAAAGAAAAAATAAATCAGTCTATTAATTTTTATTTTAAAAACGATTAATGAAACTTAGGGTTTTGTTGCAAGAAATGTGTTTCAGAAGCCTCTTAGAAGCATTAATAAAGAAGATTTGCAAACCGCTTTTTTGCAAAAGTTTAACATTAACAGCAACTAAAACAAGCCCCTTAAAACCTTAACTAAGGTACAGGTAGTTTAATTGAGCATTTGTATGTGTCATATATTCTTGCTATCGATAATACTGATAATGAAAAAGTAACTTATCGATTCAATTCTGCTAAATAGTTATCACTTACATTTATATCTTCATGCATGGAAAGTCTTCGTCACTTCAAGTTCGTGCATGCATCGTATGTATAAAATATTCTAGAAGCAAATGTTATCATTCGAGTTATTAAGTCCATTAACCTTTTGCAAATCTCATTACAAGCCAACAACACTTCTAAAGCTTTCACTAACTTCAGTTAAAACGCGTTTATAAACTCTTTTTAACTTTTGTATGTGATGTTAACATTTTAGGTTGTTCTGATATCAACATTTAAGATTAATGATTTTGTTTTAGTACATTGAGTATTAAAACTTTCGTTACTCCGCTTAAATGTCTTGTCCTAATAATTTCACAAGGAAATTTTACCTCCTTTGTACAACGAAGCAAAGAAAATTATGTACAAATTCCTGCTTAATTGATATAATAAATTTGATCTTCGTCTTTTGAATTTTGTTGGTTCATTTCAAGAGCAACAGTATCTGAATACTAAACATTATTTCGACAATCATTCGTTTAAATTCAAAGCGTTTGCCTTGTAGGACTTCACTGTTCGGCGTTAAAATTCAAATAGTCCACAGTTTTGAGCTGATAGGAGTGAGAACCAGTCATATTCGTGTTCTGCAGGCATACATCTAGTTGTAAATGTAATTTGTTCAAAGAGTTTGTAGACATATTAGATATTACAAAAATGCGATTAAAGGAAGTGTGATAATTGAGTTAAGCATGGAAATATCTCGATTTGCAAAAGAATAAACTATTTACATTATCTGCTGATATGCTACGATTGTTAATTCAATTAAGTTTTTTTTTAAAGTTAATAATAAAATTGCTAAAAATTTGGTTCATGAGCGTGTGTTCACTATGATGTATCGCTGCGCCTAAAGTCTTTTCAATGAATTCTAAGGACGGTAACCATAGGTCCTCGGAGACCTGTGTGCAAATGTGTGTGTCTATCGTTTTAAATGTCTCCGTCCAAATTGTCCTTAGTTTAATAAAGACAGTTCCCTCTATTAGTAGGCTTTTGGCCAGGTAAATAATTTGACATCTAAAAAAATCATTCTCATCATCATTATTATTACTGTATAAATAGTAAACGAAATAGTTTTCTTTTTAGCTTTGTGAAGATAAATTTAACTACGAAAAATCTTTTGTATAAATGCCAACCGATTTTTGCCTGCTGAGCGTAACACAAACAAAATTCTATGTGTAGGTTCATTTACACGAAATGTGAGCTTACAATGATCTTATTTATTGCATTTACTTGAACTAGGCGGGGCAAAATTATCGCAGAAACTCTGAGACTAGCATAAGGACATTCGTGTCTTGGCTTTAAATAAACTATAATTCTAAATGGTTTACTTAGTTACGGAAACCATAGACGCAAATGGATCTTATAATAACAAACATAAGTGCCAACGAGCAAGACAAATACTAAAACAATAAAAAAGCCCTATGAACAGGTGCTACCATTTTATTTTTTTGAAACGCACTTTAATTTTTTACCATTGTGTGAAGGAAATAGTTTAGATATATCACATTTTGTCGCTGAAATGTCTTGTTTTGGTGTCGCAAGTTTATATTGTTTAAGTTAATGTACATTGAAATTTTTCAATAAATTACAACTACTTTACTATCATATGTAGCTTTGCGTATATTAAAATTATCTCTTTTTCAACAGTCTTTATCGGACAATCTTCGCACTCTTGTTGAATTTTAAATGCCTTTGGTAAAGTGTATTGTCGAATGCCAAAGTGTGCACAAACCCAAACATACAACAGTATGTGAGAGTAGGTTGAATAGCAGTACCGAATAATTGCTGAGCCGGGGACAAAAACAGCTTATTAAAGTTAACTTATCTATGAATTTTGAAAATAACGTTTAAGACTTTATCAGCCACAACTTTTTGATTCAACTTAGCTAAAATTTTTAGTCCTTAGTGGGTGTATTCTTTTAATACACTTGCCAACGTATAAATCATACAATCGTGTTTAGTCGAAAAAACTTTTATAGAATTAAAATACATATTCAAAAAGACTCGCAAAGACCGATCTGATAGTATGATAAAAGTTTGGGCCGTGTTTACAATATTTCGACTGGTCATTATCAGTCTTTATCAGGTTTTATTACTGTAGGACAAGTTGTTACAGCTTTATATATGTTCAAAAAATAAAATAAAATAACGGACGGAACTACAAACATATTTAAAGATAGTTTTAAAAAGAAGGTTAATAAAGTCTGATAAGATCTATAGAAAATATATTTACAATTAAAAAATAATTAATTGCAAATTGAAATTAAAGACCATCGTTTTTGAACCAATTGCAAAGCAAGGTTACTGAAACATATATGGAAGTGAAAATGTTTGACGTATTAGTGTCGCAGGAATCTTTCAGAATAAAATTTCTACGTCTTCTTTAGTTTATTCTTAATATTAACTTCGGTGCCACACTGTTCTTACTAAGTTTGTTCCAATTATAAAAGATCAGTCGGTAAGACTGTGTGGAATCAAAAAAATATACCGTAACTTAATTAATACGAAAACGTCAGCTTAATAAATCTTACAGTTAAAGATAACACACAAAAAAATTCATAGAATGGTTTAACTAAACCATAATCCTGAGCAGAGACAAAAATCTTCAATAACAAAGATTTTTTGAGAGATAAACTGTAAACATTAAATGTGAGCACAGACAAAACGTTTCATCTAACTTTTCATAAAATATACGTTTGATTTACAAAATGTTGAGTTGTTTGACTGAGGTAGCTTTGAAACGCTTGCAAATTTTCATAATTTACCGGAACATTAAACAAAACAGATTGGAAATTTAAAATTTTCAAAACAATATATATTAAACTACAACTTTGGCAGAATTGAAACCAATCACCTGTTGTCATTAAAAGGTTTTGTTAGAAAATTATTAGTTCCAACAAGTAAAAAAGATAAACAATATAATAGGGGGCGACATAACTATAAGTATGTGCTCGTAATGTGTATTAAATGACTGCAGTAAATAAAAGAGCACCTATTATATAAAATTATAAAATCTTCATTTGAAAGAAAAAACGTGTCAAGATACCACGCTGTATTAATTTCTTATCTGTGTTCTTTAATTGTCATTTAAATAAATACCAGACAATTATTTGCTGTAGCGGAAATGCTTTAGGAAAAAGAGTTGAAAACAACGACTTCAAATGTTATAATTAGTTAAACTGTTCTGTATGCTTTTAAACAAAAAACAATGAATTAAGTGAAACTTTTTGCGGTGTCTTTGTTAAGATCAATTTTCAGGTTTTTTTAAAACGATTATACTAGCAATTAAAGAAAAAAGAGTTTTAAAGTTATAGGAAAATTCAAAAAGACATAAAAGAGATTCTATCTCTCACTTAACGTTTTAAATTGGTTTATGTATACTTAGTGTTCTTCTAAGAGTGCATACTAAGCGACACCATTTCCCTTTTTCAAAAATAAATTAAATTAAATCCTAAAGTATTTGTTACTATACTATCTAAAAGAACATTCTGAGAATATCTCGGAAGGTGCAAGCAATGCTAATTGGGGTATTAAAAATGATTTCGTTCAGCGCAACGTTTCCTTTAAAATATTTACATATGTAGCTTCAATTGAGAAACGAGCAAGACAGTGTCATTTCTATGCTAAAATAATGCAAAACCGAGTGTAATTTGACAATTCTAAAAAACCTTAATAAATAGGAACATGTAACTGATAAAAAGTTTGCTTAAATATTTTACGTGAGGCTTCCTCAGTTCAGTTCAGTTTATTGATTTGTTTTGTCATAATACAAGTATATACATCAAATACTTAAAAATTATAAAAGAAAAGATGGCGAGGAATCCCATAAAGAAACCAGGAGGCTTATAAACTATGGGCTCCCCCATATTAAGATATAACATGCTACTAACAAGCTTCACGTGAGAAGAAAATAAATTATGAAAAATTAAACAACATGCCTCTAAATAGTTAGAACTGAATATTTTTTACTATATAAACATAAAATATATAAGACGAACAAAAGACATCTACACACAGACGTAAAGAAGTGCAACAGAGTGCATCAAAATTCTCAACATGGCTCAAGCAGAACTTCAAAGTAAGCTCAAATATGCCGTATACACATTAAATGGTGAAATCCCATGTTGAAACACCAAGTGAAGCAGGTCAATCTTTCTTTGTCTTTATAGTTTTTGTTTTTCCTTTTAATACATTTGCACGTGCTTATAACCTATTTAAACTAACTTGCAAATATTATGCGTTTACACTGATGATGGCGAAGGAACGCCGAAACATCTCTGGAAATTTACCTTCAAGGTTAAAAATTGTCATTCATTTTTTAAGATTGTGAATACAAATCTATTTTAGAACAAAGTTTCTCAGTTTTTAGAACTAATTCAATTAAGAATAAAAACAATTAAAAACAGGTGTTTGTGGCAACTACACAGCGATTAATACACATTACCCCGATTCGAAACTACTTTCTTAATCATTACTGACAATTAACTTTCCATGCAGGTAAGCAACCGAAAGAGCACTTTTTTAGCTCAGCAACGAGAAAAAAGCTTTATTTTCTTCATTTTAAACAAAGCGTTGAAATCTTAGCCGCTATTTTAATCTCATCGTTAAAGAATTGCCGCCGAGATGTTTGTTCAAAACAAAAAGTTGTTATTTAAATTACTTGTCGGTTTAATAGTCCGGAACTTTGTTGCAGTTTTAATTTTTACTAGTGTGATGTTAAAATTTTAAGAAGTTTAAACAAGATTCGTGAACCAACGCACACGGATAGACGGTTTGGACTTTAATTCGCATCACCAGAAGAAACATAAAATATATACCGCATCTACCCTCTTAAAACGTGTCTTTCATCTACCGAGTACAATCGATCTTCGTGCCAACAGCTATCCACATGCCGTTATTTCTAAAGTCGTAAAAGAAAAACGTTTCCTCGGGATTTATTCCTTCACCGAATCGGAAGAGTTAGTGGGTATGCTTTTCATTCTAATTGAAACTGATAAACCTCCTGTCACGGCTTGTCTTCCGGTGTTTCAATTATCATTATATATCTTTTTTTCATAAAGCCGTAACATAACACAACATAATCTTTATTTCAACTCGGTAGTCTCATCAGGATTTACAAACGCTTAGAAGAAAATGATAAAAAAATATCCAGTAAAAACCAATTTATTGATTATTGATTACAGAATCCCTCATACGTTCCCCCAAGTTTAGGCTCCCCACAGAACTTTAAGCCGTGTCGTATATAAAAAAAACCCTTGTGCCGATTGTTCTTGGAACTACATTGGTGACACGGGGAAGATGTTTTTAACTAGAAAATAGGAACACATCCGGAACATAAAAAGTTTCAAATCTGGCTCTAATATTGCAGCTCACGCTTGGCGATACAATCATCACATTGATTTTCAAAACGCCAAAATAATTGACAAGGAAATGTTCCATATCTGTAAACATCGGAATCTTGGCCTTGGCATATCACTAACACTGATGAAACGAACAATAACCCTTAGCCATTACCTAAATAATATACCATTCATTTCCATTAGTGAATTGTTCAAATTTTTTTACCGTTTATATATATTTTGACACTTCCTTACATATTTTTATATCGCGCACTTACATCTTAGTTATATTTTGTTTCATAAATTCTTTCACTTCTATTATGTATATTTTTCTTTCAATTTGCGTATTTTCCCTTAGTTTCTAAAGGCTTTAGTCTGGAAGCAGAAAGCTTACGTTTTTAATCTTCAAACCAGAAAATGCTTTTTTTATACTAATAGATATTTTGTGAAGTCGAGAGACCAACACTTTAGTGAAATTAGTCGTGTATTTACGGTGGCCTACAATTGTCACGGCAAAAGCAAATACTCCAAGGCAAAAGCAAAAACCTCACGGCAAAAACAAAAACCTCACGGCAAAAGTAAAAACTCCACGGCAAAAGCAAAAACTTCACGGCAAAGGTAAATACTCCACGGCAAAAGCAAAAACTTCATGGCAAAAATAAAAACTCCACGGCAAAAGCAAAAACCTCACGGCAAAAGTAAAAACTCCATGGCAAAAGCAAAAACTCGCGGCAAATTAAAGCAAAAGCAAAAACTCGCGGTAAAAGCAAAAGCAAAATCCTCAGCTCACGGCTGTAAAGAAGCCTGAAACCAAAGATTCTTGGAAAGAATCTTACCGCCTTTAAAAACATCTGCCTCCTCTCCATAAACATAACGCAGCCTGGCAAATTGTCCACCCCCCCCCCAAAAAAAAAAAAAAGAGATTTGGTGCGCCGAAGCTGGAGTGGAGTATTCGCAGTTGTTCAATCGCTTGCTATTTCTACAAATCTCTATAACTGGTCAATGCCAGTTTAGGTGAACAGTTTTTTGTTTTAGCTGTTTTACTTTTCAAAAAAATATACTTTGCTTCCATGGTCTTAGCATCAGCGAAATGTAAAAATTGTTCACGCTTGACGGCTCGTAACATCACTTTTTCGATCTACTGTCCCCAGGCAGATTTTATTACGCGTACGTTCGATCGTAATAACTTTTGAAGGTTTATTTGGTGAAGAAGCAACAAATGCTCATCAATACAATAATGTTTATTATGCAATGTAGTGAGCTCGTTGTACGTGCTGACATTTTCAATTTGATTATGTATGACACGCTCGAACTCATGAATATATATTACTCACTCAACCGGGAAGAGTGAGCGGTCATGTGTAAAGTAAAAAAGTGGATGAAATGGTAACGGTGTAATTTTAAATTCCAAAAACAAATGGTAAAAAAATTTTTGCTTTTGCCGTGAGGTATTTGCTTTTGCCATGAGGTTTTTGATTTTGCCGTAAGGATTTTGCTTTTGGCGTGGAGTATTTGCTTTTGCCGTGAGGTTTTTGCTT
>JAOTRI020010943.1:3693-19051 GCA_028564885.2 Zoanthus sanctaehelenae | reverse complement strand
AAACTACAGAAGATTAACAGTAAAATTCTCTTAAACTTGTTCAATAGAAAGTATAGGAACAAGTTGGGAGAATTTAACAATAAAACTGGGATTGAAAGGCTTAAGGATAAGTCTCAGCAAGACACATGTTCACCTTCAACCTGCACCAGACCTTTCTTTAACCCTTTTAGTCCCAATCAGTTATCAAGACCCAGCTTCTCCTTATATAACACATACAAAATAAGATATTTGGTTATGAGAAATTGAGAACTGATCAAACAAAGCACACTACTAAAGATAAAAAGTAAAATTCTCTCAAACTTACTCATAGGAAAGTATGGGATCAAGTTGGGAGAATTCAGCAGTACAACTGGGACTGAAAGGGTAAATTGCCTTGCATCAACACACCTAATTATGTAATACTAATTTCCTGATGAGGGTCTGGGACTCTGGACAAGGAAATCACAGCAAGGATTTTAAAGGAATTCGGCAGACTTTGCACCAAGATTTTACTGTACAAAAAAAAAAATGTACATATTATATGTCTTCTTTCTAAAAAATTAAAAATTCTAAAATGGAATTATAGTTCTTCCACAATTATTGATGTTCAGCTGCGAATCCTAGACACTCTGCCAGAGGCACCTACATATAAAAAATCTTGAGAAGTTCCACACGTACAGGGTGCAGGTGCATTTCATTATAAAGCAAATTGTTTAGAAGTAAATTTCAATTTATTATAACTTATTTGATGCAACCGGAATTTCAACCATAGTATGTATATGTTTATCCTTTTCAGGCAATGTTAAGATATGGCATACAAATCTTGAAAATCCTCTCAAACATTGTTTGCGGATGGAAGGATCAGTAAAATCAGTTGCCATTTTAGCAAATATGGATCATGATGAGAAATTCTCAGTTTTTGCAGTTAGTGATCACCAGCTTAGAGTGCACACTGCCAGTGGCCTGAATGATGAATGGAGCTATTTCGCTCAGAAGACTTTCGGAGAGAAGGTTATTAATATAAAACTTTTTTCTACCCCACTCTGAATTCTTTATCTCTGCAATTCTGTGCATAGAGATAAAGAATTAGGCTTATGAAAACTAGAGAAAACAGTGTACTTACGCAGCCTATTGTGTGTTTGTTTGTTGTGTATAACTTTCTAGTTTTAAAATAATTTAGAAGATAGTATCGTTTAGTTTGCGTTTGGATGGCACTTTAACCTTTCTAGCCACACATGTAATCAGGATAGATCATTGTGCACATGCTTGTGATACAAATGGTATGACTAAATTTATTTCCTCCAAATACTCCCCTTTTATTATTATCTCCAACCCTTTCCTACAGAGTGGAATGACATTTGCTTTTATTCTAAGTGAAGTAGAGAGAATTAGATGTAACAACATAGGGAAGAAAATATGATTTAAATTTGGGATAAAACCGGATCAATACTGGATTGATTGATTGATTGATTGATTGATTGATTGATTCTACAGTGGTTGATTATTTAAAGAGACATGTTTGCTAAATATGTTTTTCCTTTATTTGCTTAAAAGATACTTTAACTTAGTTAAAATTGTACTTGACCTGTTTTTATTAATTAGAAGTTAGATTTTATTTTAAATCTAATAATGCCCTTAATTTTGTGAATCAAGTTATGGCTTGGTCATTGTGTCCTATCCTGGGTCCAGTTATTTAAAAGCTGGTTAAGTTTAACCCTGGGTTAAGCAAAAATTCAAACAGGAATCTCCTCTTTAAGAAAAGGTAGACGGTTATTTATAAATACTGTTTGGATTTTTCTAGGAAAAGTCTTGTTAATCGCAAAGTTGCAGCTAGAATCTCTCCTTAAAAGATTGGAAACAAGATCGTGGGTTAAACATTTAACCCTGGGCTAGTGCTAATCGGCTTTTGAATAACTGGGCCCTAAGGGTCAGGACACTTCAACCGAACTCAGTTGTGTTCTTTGACTGTGGATTACTGTTAGTATTTAAATATTTTTCACCAATTCAATTTTTTTGTAGATTGAACATGTGAAGCTGCTTTGTTCCCAGTCCGATACACCAAGTGTTCCCATTGTCCTTGCCTCTATAGATCAAATTTTCATACACACACCTGGTCAGTTAGTAGACACACTGACTTTAGATCATATAATTGGTGGAAGATTCACCTGCATTGACGCATCTCCAGATCTCTTGGCAGTGTCAGTTGCTCCATATGGCTATTGTACACTTGGTAATACAGTAAGTGTAACTATGTTTGTACTGTATGTATCAGATGGAGGAGGGGAAAATGGCTGGAGAGCGAAAATGGCAGGGGAGAAAAGATCCATGGCTGGAAAAAAGGATGGCAAAGGAGTAAGGATGGAAGGGAAGGTTGGAAGGGGAGCAAAGGTAGAAGGGGAGCGAAAATGGTTTGTCAGAAAATATCCATGGCTGAAAAAAAGGATGGCACAGGAGTAAGGATGGAAGGGAAGGTTGGAAGGGGAGCAAAGGTAGAAAGGGAGCAAAAATGGCATGTCAGAAAAGATCCATGGCTGGAAAAAAGGATGGCACAGGAGTAAGGATGGAAGGGAAGGTTGGAAGGGGAGCAAAGGTGGAAGGGGAGCAAGAATGGCAGGGGAGCTAGGATGGAAGGGGAGTTAGGAAGGCTGTGGAACAAGGATGGCTACGGAGCTAGTAGGGCAGGGGAGAAAAGATGGCAGGAGAGAAAGGATGGCAGGAGTATATGAATGGAAGGAGATCAAGGATGGCAGGGGAGAAAGGATTGAAGGAAAGCAAAGGATGGAAGAGGAGCAAGGATAGGAGGGGAGAAAGGATGGCAGGGACCAAGGATGGCAGAAGAGAAAGGATTGGAGGGAAGCAAGGATGGAAGGGTAGCAAGGGTAGGAGGGGAGAAAGGATGGCAGGGGAGCAAGGATGGCAGGGGAGCAAGGATGGGAGGAGATCAAGGATGGAAGGGGATCAAGGATGGGAGGGGAGAAAGGATGGAAGGGGAGCAAGGAGGATGGCAGGTCTATCAGGATGACAGAGGAGTAAAGATGGCGTAAGTTGGAGTCAGGATGCATAGGATTAAAATTAGTTAGATCCAGGCCGTCAGGCCAATGCAAGACAAATTTTTATATGGAGAATTCGTAGTGGTATATGTAACTATAAGGTTACATTAAATTGCAGGTTCGCCTTTACTGCCCAAGAACTGAAAGACAGATTGCTGTTCTCTGTGGCCATACCAGAGAGATAACTTGCTTGAATCTCTCAGACAGTCCTCCAAATTCTTTGTGCACTGGAAGCTTTGATAAAAATGTTCGTATTTATGATCTTAGAACTGAAAAAGTTGTCCAATTACTTCGTGGACATGAAGCTGTAGTGACAACCGTTCAAATGAATGATCATTTATCTGTCAGTGGGTCTCAAAATGGAACAGTACGAGTTTGGGATCTTAGGATGGGTTCCCAATTATGGAGCACAAATGCTCGACATCCGGTTAGGATTTGTAAGTTTACAGACACAAGATTAATTACGGCTAATATTCCATTGGAGAAAAATCTACGACAAAATGTTTGGTGGGCAGATGATTTGATTCTGCATAGACGTCATCGAGGTATCATTCGCGTATTTGACTTTAACTCTGATAACTTCAGTGTGGGAATTCCAGATATTTGCTTTTCGAACTACGATGACACCAGCGGATATAACTACAACATCAATCTAGCCGTTCCTTATGATGACATTGTTGATGTCTATGATTAATAATATTCACACATTATTAAAATTTCAACCTCGAATATTGCGTTTCTAGCGTTCTGATTAGCTCACTCAGTCTCGGTTATCAGCTCATATACCCATATATGAAAACTAGCAAACAACCTTCGTAGTCCTTCGCCGAAGTGATGCATGGAAGATAAAGAGGAATAGTCATGGACTGCATGTAGCAACAGCAATAAAATTCTTACCTTTGGTGAATGATATAGAACAAATGCTTTTTTTCTGAAATCTGTTTCAATTTTTAAAGCGACCGTTTTCTTGGTTTCCTGTGTGACTCACATGGCCGGGGCATATCTGCTTGGGTACCCTGTGGTTATTGTTTACATACATCATTCTCTCACTCAGCAGGTAAGTTGCTACCGCTGGTATCAGCTGTAGCTACGAAAATGGCTATATAGTCAAGCAAATGACGCAATGGAATAAGTATGTAAAAAACAAGGAAACAAAAGGATAGAGATGTAAGAAAAAATGAAATGTTAAAAAGAACAAAAACAACTTTGGACGACAGGTAGTTAACAGAAAGAGAAGCGTTCATTTATTCCGTGAGGATTGAGTCAAGTGCCCAAAGCGTGAATTAGTCGAATTAGTCTTGCAACAATTGTTACCACCGTACATGACAGAAAGACCGAATACAATAAAAGTAGAAATAGAATACTAATTATCTCCGTTACAAACTAGTACGTGCCGGCCATTTTCTCCGATATGATTTATTGTTATGCTTTAATTCAGCGTAGAATATTAGATGTCGTGCGATCGAAAAGAGAAACAAAGACTTAGGTGCAATGCAAGTTGCATACCTCTTCCAGGTTCATAGAACTGCTTTAAGGGTGAGCTCTAGTGCAAAGTAGGCGGTCGTGGTTGGCGCAGTTGGTAAGATCTATGCTTTCCATCCACAAGATTCCGAGTTCGGTATCCGGAACTTTGCCGAAATTCGAATATTTGTGTGACCTTCTTTTCTGCTTAAGCCAACTCGGCTTTCCATTCTCCCGGGGTAGGTAAATGAGTACCAGCGTCTGCTGGGAGCTAACCTGTGATGGATTAGTGTCCCGTCCAGGGGGAGTCAAAGACTCTCATCCGCTTAACACTACAGAAACCGGAGATAAGCGCCGGCCCCGTAGGCTCGTATAAGGATTTAGCTTAGCTAGCTGCAAGTTCGTCAGTGTCCTGTGGACTTTACAGTGTTGTTAGACTTAAAATATTTCAATGAACATGACAACCTTGTGGTTTTTCATTCTGCAATTATGTTTTTTTACGAGTCCAATAAAAGTTTTGAATTGATATATACATTAAGCATTTTAATCTGATTTCTACTCAATGCAAAATAATAATCTGCGGCAAAGTATTTTCTTTGCTTTCTATTATATCTAACTGTTGTAAAAGCTAAATCCTTTCGAGCGAAGTGGCCAATGAAGCCAGCGCTTATCTCCAGTTTCTGTAGATTTCTAGATTCTTTAAGAACAAATATCAAATTTCAAAAAATTGGCGAACTGTCCTAAAAATGACATTAAAAATAGATTTGACAATGTTTACCTGTGGAGATGGAGAAGGAGCAGCAGCATGGGTTGATCCAGGGGGGGCAGGAGATGGCACATGAGCTACTGGTGAAGGTGCTATCACATTCTGACTGGCAGGGGAGGGCTGTGGTTTAGGAGTCGGAGGTGGACGACCCTGTGACACTTGTGCTGGTGATGGGGCATGAATTGACCTGACTGCATGTGTTGCTATCACAACAAGGAACAGAAAACAAATTTTAGATAATAGTAACAAGCGAAGAAAAAAAAATTTACACCTAGGATGGAACAAAACCATTGTGAAAGTTTAAAACAAGTGTGTGCTCTGCATTAAAATACCTTTGGAACTATCTGCATGAGCTACACTCAAGAAATGTTTCTGCACCACCAAGGCCAGTATTTCGGATAGAACTGCTTTCCAGCTACACGCACTTCAAGGCATCATTGATGCTCAATTAATATAATTAATCTGAGACCCTGCCGGTATCAGCACAAGTAAGACTGTGTTTACCGCAAAACAATATATTTACTAATAATGGTATCATGTAAGAAGTCCAGATTGGTTTGTAAAGTGGAATTCGATTTGTTAACCCTTTCAGACCCAGTTGAATTATTAAGTTCTCCCAACTTGAGTCCATACTTTTTATTGAACAAGTTTGAGAGAATTTCATGTTTAATCTTCAGTAGTTTGCTTTATTTGATCAATTGCCATTTTCTCATTACCAAACGCTTTATTTTGTACTTGTTATGCAAGGAGAAGTTGAGTGTTGATAACTTATTGGGAGTGAAAGGGTTAATCACAAATATGATCACTGACAGAATTGGATAAGATGAAGTCCTGTAACCAATTAATCACACTCACTTCAATTCCTAAAAAAACAGACAAGTTATATTGATAGCAATTCTTAATACATACAGTAATAACTACTAGTTCCAAAAACAATTAGTTTACAATATAAAGTTACAAATTTCTCCACTTTGGAAGAGTTCCCAGCTTTAAAGAGGAAGGAATGTTAGCAGTGAATGTAATCATTGGAGGATCAAGCTGAAAGAAATACAACGATAGATTTATGGAAACATTTAATTACAAGTGTCTGATTACAGTCAACTATCTGATTCCCCTGGTCTTGCCCGATCCAAAACTCTTTTCCCCAATGCAGGGTATGTAAAGCATTGGAGCTCAATCTTGTTTTTTGTTCTGAAGGCCTGATCAGGACTCAATGACATCTTCTGAGTCGTCACAGAGCAAGAAGATAGACAAGTGCTCAGACAACCCCATCCCCTTTCCTGAAGCATTTAACTTGCTGCAAGTTGCCCAGCTTAAACAAGAATTCAAGGTTTTGTTGAGCCTTGCTGATGCTTCCCTGTTTCTATATGGCCACCACTACAAAAATGCGATGGTATCTAGGATCAGGGTGCCCTCTGGTATACTCTATTTGTCGCTGTGCAGGTAACTGCTATTATTTGTTTCAAGTTGTGATCAGGGCTTGACAAAATCCCCATCTGGTCGTCAGGAAGCAAGTAGATTCTGAGGTTTGGCAATTGCTAAATAAACAAGTGCTCAAACACACACCCAAAGTGTTTGCTGCAAGATGCCCTGTGCAAACAAGAATTTAAGGTTTTGTTAAGCCCTGCTGACACCCCCTGTTTCTATATAGAACAAGATGGCCACCAGCATAAGCAAAAGCGATGGCATCTAGCCCCTGGGACCCCCTGATAGGTTCTACCTGCTACTGTGAAGGTAAGTAACTACTATCATTCAAAATATTTAATATTTTTTCAGTACATGCCAATCCAAGGTTTTTTTCAAATAAAAGTAACAATATAGGAACTTGTCTTTTATTGAAATATTATTTAAGTGACTACAACCTCAATAGACGGTTCCAATCTCAAGCGTCAATAAGTGATGTGAGCATAAAATAATATAGATTTCTTCATATTCCATGTTTACCCGCAGTAGCCACAACTACTTAAAGTGCACATATCTCGAATTGGATTAAATTTTCAGATTTTTACATTTTCTCAGATGACTTTTAATGTAGAATTCAATGTTTTTACTAAAACTTTGTTTAGAATAACTTTTTCTGATGAATTCAAATTCAGTGTTGTGTGTGAAATGTGTGAAATAGATACATGGTGTAGATTTGCGAAAGTAAAGAGAGTGACCTTGAGGTTGGGGAGAGATTGTGTGTGTGGAAGATGCAACAATCAGGTTAATGGATTTATGGGACCTGTGGAGAAGTTGTGTGAAGAAGTGGAATCGGTGAGAGGTTTCTGCTATTTGGGAGATAGAGTGAATACAAGTAGTGGTTGTGAGGCAGCTGTAACAGCAAGAGCAAGAATTGGTTGAGTGAAGTTCAAGGAATGTGGAGAGTTGCTCAACTCAAAAACGTTGTTGCTTCAGATGAAAGGAATGATTTATCGGAGTTGTGTGAGATCAGCCACATTATATGGCAGTGAGACATGGTGTTTGAGAAAGAATGAGATAGCAATTTTGAGAAGAACCGAAAGAGTGATGGTGAGAGCAATGTGTGCTGCGAAACTGATGAAGAGAAGGAGGACCGAAGACCTAATAGAGATGTTGGGATTAAGGAAACAGTGATTCAGATGGCAAAGGCGAATGGAGTGAGATGGTATGGGCATGTGTTAAGGAGGGATGATGGCCATGTTTTGAAGAAGGCATTGTAGTTTGAAGTGAAAGGAAAGAAGAAGAGAGGACGACCAAGGAAGAAATGGAGATCGCAGGTGGAAAAAGGAGAGTAGGAGTCAGAGAGATTGCTCGCACAGTGAGGTAAATCCGGCCACCCTCGTTTATGGGGATAAAACCGGATCAAAACTGGATTGATGATGATTATGTGACCTGCAAATGATATTCTTCTGATGTACTTACAACTGGTCACTACTTTCCCACTCCTTCATAAGTGTAGTCATACAATTGTATTTTGTCTATAAGCATAGAGCATTGTTAAAAACTCTCGATTTTGCTCATTTTCTTAAATTATGTGCATCTTTTGCCAATTTTGCAACTATTTTTAAAGGTCCATTCCCAAGAGTTGTTGCTATCTAGCGTCACCGGAACTACATTTATGACGTCATAATCACTAAGAAGCTATCAACCCCGTTTTCAAGCACAGGTTGAGACTCGAACATGTTTTGTAATTTCCATAACGGTACAATAACACAATGGGAAAGGTAAAATAAGGTAAGTAATATGGGCATAACAACGAGAACATACCAGAATCAAAATATAATAATAACAGAGAAAGGTAAAAGAAGTAACATTTTCACAACAACGAGGGCATAGCAGAATCAAAATACAATAATAGAAGAGAAAGGTAAAAGAAGTAACAATGTCACAACAATGTGGACATACCATAATCAAAATACAATAATAGAAGAGAAAGGTAAAACAAGGTAAGTAACAGTTTCACAACAACGAGGGCATAGCAGAATCAAAATACAATAATAGAAGAGAAAGGTAAAACAAGGTAAGTAACAGTTTCACAACAACGAGTGCATAGCAGAATCAAAATACAAATAATTAGATTAAAACTGAAATTAGTTGGCCAAGACCTAAAACGTTTTGCCAGACTCTGCTTTCCAGCAGAGAATGAAGTCACTTCCATTCTTCTGCTGTGGAGTCAAAGTCAAAGTCCATAATCGCAAAACGACATACCTGTAAATGCTATTAAGCGTTTTAGGTATTGAATTAGGCCATGAGAGATCGTGCTGTGTGGCTTGCTGTTGTGGCTGAAATCTTGGCCTCGGATTATATTGATGATTAATACTGCTTAATTTCCAACGAAGGAAGTTGCTAGACCACCTCTAAAATCAATATCTAGCTACTATGAAGCTTTGCTTACCCTTCGCCGGGATACTAATTTTCTGTAATTTTGAGAGAATAATTTTAAAAATTGGACAAAATTTAGGGAAAAATACGAAATTCTAGAGCAATTATTACCTATTTACATGATAAGAGTGGAAAAACAATTTTGTGTAACCTTTTAACGTTCTTTTTTCGTAAGGCCTTGCCAGCTTTAAACGTAACTTGCATCGAACAAGGTGATGGTCGCTAACTGAACCTGACACCTGCTGTGCCCTGACATCTAGTACCAATTTCCTGAATCTTTTGTCGATTGCAATATGGTCGATCTGATTCATATATTTGCCATTTGCTGATGTCCACGTATATCTATGGATGTCGCTGTGCCTGAAAAAAGTAAGCCCAATGAAAAGACTATACCTGCGCATGAGAGATGCAAATCTTCGACCATTATCATTCATCCTGTCAACCCCTGCATTACCAATAGTACCTTCCCATCCAGAAGTCTCAGATCCCACCTTTGCATTTGCATCCCCAAGCACGATTAGAAGATCGTTACGTGGTGTGGCAATAATCTCTTTCTGAAGCAATTCATAGAAGGTATTCTTGTCTGCATGGTGAGCACCATTATGCGGGCTGTAGATCTGAATTATCGACATATTCACATAATTGGAGAAAAACCGTGCACTAATTATCCTGTCAGTGACACCCTTCCATTTCATCATACACTTCCTAGCCTCAGAATTCATTACTATGGCGACACCGCTGCTACCTCCATAATCAGATCCTGAGTAGATGATTGTCTCTCCAGTGGTTGTCCTCTCTTCTCCGCAACCACTCCACCTTATCTCGCTGAGCCCCAAAATGCTCAAATTATTCCTTCTCATTTCTTTCATAACTGTTTCTGTTTTCTCAATGGCATTCATTGTTCTGACGTTCCAGCATCCTATGCGTAGGTCGTCATTAGGAGTAAATGGGAGTCTTTTTTTACAAGGCATTGTTGTGCTTCTGGTTTTCTTGCGGCTTTTACCTGTATTAGAAAAAAACAAGCGACAAGGATCATCTACACTGAAAAAGTTAAAAGTCCTTTCAAAACGTTGAGCTTTAGGATGGTCCTGCAGAAATGTTTTGAGGCTCTTGCCAATGATCACAGCTCTAGGAGTAGATGATGCATTAGTATGTTACAGCTACTTACATTACGACGACTAATAAACTTGGACAAAAGGCAAAGTTACTGGCCAACTGGTTAACCCCTTCCAAGAGTAATGAAGAACGACGAGAGTAGAAAGAACGCTGCCGCTCATAAAAAGTGAGGGAAATTAGGAAGTATATGTTCCAAAGTAAAGATAAGGAAGCAAAAATAGAGCATGAGCAGACAGAAAGAAGGCATTGGAAAGAGCAGCAGTAGAGATAAAGAGATTAGCACTCCAAAACGATTTCGAGGAAATCTTAAAACTTTTTCACCACAGAGGATGAAGTGCTTGAAAGGTGGAAAACGCATTTCTATGAGATTTCGAATATGACTTGTGAAGAGACGTGATGGCTGCAGGCTTCTTGACAGAGAAGATCCCATAAAGATAGAAACTGGCCAGATATACAGTTTTGCCATATCTCGGCTGAAGAACAGTAAAGCATCTGGGGTGGATAAAATTTGAGCAGAAATCTTAAAAAACCAGTCCCTAGTTGTTTACGACATAGGTTACGATATTAGGACAATTAAAACGAGGAAAAAAACATGGTTGCTGTGATTATTATAATTTAAAAAATTATAGGTTGCCCAAAAAATGTTAACGTTAAGAAGGGAACAGACATATTTATGCTCTAAATGTCGTAACCTACAGTACGTCATATCACACCAATGACAAGCTCGTATCATTTCCGACCACGGTATCAAACAGTTTCTTGAGAGATTTTCTTTACTTCCATACATAATTTTTCAATGTGATTTGAGAAATTTGAAATAACTTCACTGAGTTAATCTATCATACAAATAGGTTCAAACAAAAAAAGGTTAGTTTTACAATTCAGTTCTCCTTTAAACAGAGTAAAGCACTTTCTGACAGGCCGATTCCGATGTCCTTACTCTTAGTATCGTAGAACGTTTTCTTTAAAATGCTCCTGAAGAAGATGAAGATATCGAAAGACAAAGAACGGAGATACGAAGCTACAGCAAGGATAGGCAATCCATCAGAAAAGGGGGACAATTCAACTATTTTTTTTCTGTTAAAACAGAGTTCTGAATAGCAAACACTCTTGTACATACATTGGTTTCACCGATTTCTAAAAAAAGATTGATAGTGTGAAAAGAAACAAGCTCTTATAGATAAGATTCCGGGTAAACTTCTGCAGTTAGCGGCAAACAGAGTTTCTCCTTCATTGACACTTACATTTAATGAATCTATTCGCACTGGAATGTTTCTATCTAAATGGAAACTAGCCAAAGTGTCGCCATTTTTTTAAAAAGGTGCAAAAACTGATCTCAACAATTACAGACCTAATTCTGTAATACCTTTAGTCTCGAAGATATTTGAAAAAATCATCTATGATCCGCTCGATGCGTATTCAAACAATGATGATTTATCAAATAACTGTCAATCAGGATTTCGATCGCTACACAGTACCTTGACATCTTTGCTTGAAGCCACCACTAACTGGCCGTTGAACATGGATAATGGTCTGATCAATGGAGTAAAATTTATTGACCTTAAAATGGCTTTTGACACAATTGATCACACATTTTTATTTAGTGAGCAAGCTTTCAATCTACAGAATCGACAAAAGCTCACTAAAAGTGGTGTAGTCCCTCAAGGTACTATCTCAAGTCCGCTTCTCTTTTTGATATATATTAACGACCTGCCTAATTGTCTGAATAAGGCCATTCCAAAAATGTTCGCTGATGACACCAGTATTAGTCTAAGTGCACTACATATCACTATGCTTGAAGCAAGGATGAACGAAATAGGCATATTTAATTGTTGGCTAATAGCAAATAAATTAAATTTGAATATTGCCAAAACTAAACTTATGCTGATAGGTTCCCGCCAGAGATCACAAACCCAAAACAACTACGAAAATAGATTATATTATTTCATGTTGAAATTCAAGTTGAGGGAAAATCTTTAAGTGTGTACAACTTCTCATGGGAAAAGCATGTTAATGAGTATCTAAAAAATTAAGGTAACCTCAGGCATTGGCGGCCTGAAACTTATTAGACCGTTCACATCCAAAAACCGCTGTGAAGATTTATAACTCACTATTCCAGCTTCATTTTGAGTGCTGTAGTACTGTAGGAGATGGTATGAGTGGACAGTTGAGTGAGAAACTCCAAAGGCTGCAAAATCGTGCTGCTACAGCCATTATAAAATCAAGTTATGAAATAAGTTCATCTCTTCTTCGAGGTCCTTTTAATGTTAACCACTGATTAACCATGTTGTTTTAATTGACAAGCAAACATTTTACACTTGTAGAGGAAAGAAAATAAAGCAAACCATAAACATTTTCTTTGTAAAATTACGGAATAGAGCTGAACATAGCACAGGGGAGAGAAGCTTTAGAATCTTTTCGTTCCAAATGGAACAATCTCTTGTCATGGCTGCAAGTACTGTATAAACACTTTTACTCTAAATTACAGATATTTTGAATCACAATTTTTGTATAATTTATTTTCTTTCAACTTTTATTTTCTTTAATAACTGTTTAAATATGTATAATTTTATGTTTAAATTTAAGCACTTTTGAAAATTGAAAACAAAATAAATTAAAAAAGGCCATAATAATGTTTAAGACAATTCATAAATTCTCACCAAAGTATCTTCACCGACTACAGGTTGCCAAATCTAATGGAAGATGTCAGTCTTGGTGGAATTATATAGTATATGTTTCTGGTTACATCTTGTTGCCACGCTATTCTATATACAGTATATACTTGCAATAGGAAGTAACAATACAAAGCATTGAATGAACGAGTGCAAGGCTAGAAATTAAAAACATTTCTTGGTCGTATTTTAGCGACAAGTTGCAAAATTTAATGTGTAAAATTTTAAAAAGTTGAAACGTTAAGGTAGTGAATTCTGGCGGACACTTTTCATTAGCTGTTGGAGATATCGGTTGGTTGCGAAACTGCGACTGCTGTTGAAGCTTTAGTTGCAAATGGAAAATTTTCGTCGCAAATGAGTCGCAATTTTGAGCCCTGGAGTGTTAAGGGTTTCAAGACAATACCAAGCAACAATAACTAAGATCCCTCTAGTAGGATAGTAATGATTCCTGCTGATATGATAATATCCTGATCAACTGGTCAAATGTCGTATAATGTTTCGTTTACGGTCAAGCAAAATAATCTGCAGTACTCTGCCTTTGACAAGTTTCACTGCTTCACAGGAATGGTACAGTGACAGTTTTCGTACACAGTGCCAAACAACTCAACTGTCTCGTTGTAATAAAACTTTTTCAGGGTAGCAATTAATCTATATAGATCTGTGTCTATCATGACAACTGATACCAATGTCCTGCTTGACACATACTCGTTTAGCGTTGTCTTGATAGCTGCAGTGGCGACTTGACTGTTGCAGGTATTCCGGTCAAGTACCTGGCTACACTGCCTGACAATAGCTTCTTCCATTGACTTAAACAATTGCTTTGACGAAGAGTGCACATTATTTTATTCAAAAATAATGCAAACTGTATAACTTCAAATAATATAAAACAATAAAAAGGTTGGCATTGGCTAAAAAAATGTAAAATTGAACGTTTTGACCAACAACTATTGTAGCCTTGTTCAGCAATGATTGAGAAAAAGCGAAACGAAACTGCGCCCTACTTAAACGAGCATAGCGAAGTTATAACCTCATGTGTAGGACACACTTTGACCGACCACTTGACTGTTGTGCAGTTGTGCAAACTCTGGTTAAGTGGTTTAAGTATACAGCACCAGGGGTTAGGAAGGACGTGCGCCATGTTAAAACAGTGCATAAATTTAAAAAAAGGGGGTGCCTAGATGGCGCTCGTGTCCCAGACCATTCCCACAGAATTGTCATAGCGACAATTAGTTGAAATGATTTAATAGTTTGATTTTTGAAAAAACTGAAATTTTTGGAGGGTTGAATTTTGGTAAGGGCCAATAAATTTCAAAAATGGCCTATTGATCTGCAAGAGAACAGGCAATTGGTCCATAACGTTTCAGTCCTTCACGACCTCTGAGTACACTGAAAAATAAAATAAATCTCAAAGGAATTTAGATAAGAACTGTTTGTGTGCCAAATACTATTTGTGTGACAACTAGTTTTTCATCTATATTCCTTTGAGATTTATTTTATTTCTCAGCATATACTTAAGTAAGACGCCGTTGTCCTTTGCAATTTCACCATCAGTTGCTGAAGAAGGCTACAGTAGTTGGTAGGCAAACTATTTAACCAGTGCCAACCTTATTATTAGATTTTTTAGTATGCCTCGCTACAAACCATATATTTCTAACTTTAAATACTTCTGCCCCTTTCTTTCCTTTGTTTCAATTTACCAAGCTCTGTATACTATACTAATTAACAATGAGGGGTAGCTATTGAACCTGTAGCCCTTGTTGGGAAAGGGTCTAATTGTTTTAGTATCAACAAACTAGTCGGACAGAAAAAGCAATAATAAAGTTAGCAAATGCAAATTGAAGAAAGATTTATTTTGGAATAAAATAACAGAAAGCGTCCGAGTTTCGCTACTCAATGACAATTACTAATAGTCCTCTAGTAGTGTACCCAATTAAAATGCAGGATTTGCATTAGTCCACTAGTTGGGTGATACTAAAAAAGAATAGATAAAAAAAGCAACCACATGCATGCAACTTGGCTCAGCCGATAAAACTTAAGACTAGCAATGGCAAGATCCAAGGTTAAAATATTTATTAGATATTGCATTCTTTCTTTTGTTACAATATCTTGGCTTTGACAACATCCTTTCAATCTCTTATGAAAGGATATTCAAACGTTTCATGTTATGATCAGGGTTTCAATCAAAATTATGGTCTGTCACTGTATGTTCAAACAAGATGGATCTTAGAAATTAGTAGTCATAGACTATATGCAGCAACAGCAATAAACTCCTTGCTTTTGGCGAGTGATATAGAGCAAACGCTTTTTCTGCACTCTGTTTAAATTTTTAAAATGACCTTCTTGTTTACCATGAGTAACTTTTATAGCCCCATGCATGTCCACTTGGGTACCCTATGATTATTAGTTACATTCCTCATATTCTTACACTAACCCAAGACAAAGTAGCTACCTCTGATATCAGTACACTGTGT
>JAOTRI020010843.1:0-17500 GCA_028564885.2 Zoanthus sanctaehelenae | reverse complement strand
CTAAAACAACATTTAATGGTTCTTACAAAATAGCGTTTATTTGTTTTTTTAAAACTTTTTCAGTTCGTAATACATAATTAATTCATATTTTGAGTAACATTTGTCTTTAAGCATTGCAAGTTTCAACATGCAGCTCGCTATATTTTTCAGTCATGCATAGTTTGAGAATGACGTTGCCAGACCGTCCAAATGTCACGTCATTACTTATATATATGTTTTAAAATTTTTATGCTTCGATACTTTTATGGTTCTTTAAAAATGAAGATTAACGCGGAAACTAAACATTTGTAAATAAATCATTCTTGAAAATACGGTCATGAAGACTGCGAAACGTCGAATTTCTGCGTTAATCTTCAGTTCAAAAACTGTGAAACGTCGTTATTTTCTTATAGTTTTTTTTTTAAAAAAAATGCATTATAAACTGTCCCAAGTTTTAAAAATCAAAACTTGAAGTTGATTGTCATCATTTTTAGTTTAGTAAAACCCTTGTGGAAAACAAGACAGATTCGGATACTAATTGTGAAGTATATATCTTGTGTTTTCAAACAAATACTTTTTTATGGTTTAAGTTTAAGATTTAGTTTTATAAATCAAAGAAAACGTAAACAAAGTAAAAAATGCCACCTTTGTAAAACTAATTTGAAAATATTTTTAGATATAATTTAATTATTTACAACACCGATTAGAATTTCATATTACTCCTATTGTAACATATTTTTAGTTTTTATCTGGAACTAAGTAGTTGATTAACTCTTGAAACATTTTTTGCTTTGGTATAAAATTTACAAATGAAAATTAATAAAACAGAGATATGGGATACTGTATTTGAAAACGAATATAATTTGGTTTGACTTGCGATTCTTTCTTTCAAGTTGCATGTAAACCAAGACACACGCTGAGAAAACTGAACAATTTAGTATGTTTGAAAAGTGCAGCGAACTTTATAATCGAATTCTTTTTTATAATATATATACATAATGCAACATCTTTCATTAGTTAAGAAACTATAACCAAATATTAGATAAGAGATCAAATTAGAACCCTGAATGATGGAATCAACTTCAATAATTAATGAAACCTGGACACATTGATGCCTTTCACTTCGAAAGTCAGTTGACACGGACCCCAAATAGACTGCGAAAAACGAAATCGGAAGCTTAAGTGATGGCATTATTAATTCAATATTAAACATTATACTAAGTTGCGAGTTCCACTCTGCATGTGTCGTATTTTGAATTTCAATTTATTTTTGCCAGGTTTTCCAAATGCTTGTTCAGTCTAGTATATATGTTTACTTGTTGGTATTATAGAACATTCAAAAATTGAAACACTTTGAACTTTGTATATTGCGCGCGCGCATGCGGCTATTAAAATATAATTAGTTTTGTAACGAATGTGTTTACAAAGTTTGCTCGATACACAAAAATAAATCAAAATATAACTTCAAGTGTTCTATATTATATCAATTTTACGCCTTGCAAAACTTAAAAAGTGAATCATTGATCAGCCAAGCCATACTTCAAGATACTTTGGAAACAGTAATATTAACCTTTATCGGCTGTGTCCAAAATTTCGGTGGCGATCAAACAAATTCTTCCACATATGGAATTACCAAACTGGGAGCACTGACATTTCTTTGTCCTAAAGTGTTTTGCCCAGTTTGATCTTGCAAAGAACTATTGCTGACAAGTGAATCCGCAGAATTTGTCGTTCTCCGCACACCGCCAACAGAAGACTGGAGTTCCTCATTGTGGAAGAAATGATCAGAAGACGGTGATTTTCCTGAAGATTCTCTCATATTGCTGGGCATTGTTCCTGATCCTGATCTTTTTCTTGCAGGCGTTAGCTTAGATGGTTTAACAGGTTTTTCGATAACCGTGAAGTTTTTTGCACTTCGAGGACGATAAAACAATGGCAACGAAGGGAATTTGTGCAACTTGAATGTTTTCGGGTTGTTCTCCTTTAAGCTTTTAGATATTTTTTGAAACACGCTCGGAGATTTCTCTTCAACTTGCTTGAAATTATCGGAATTTGAGTTCTCAATTTTATTATATAGTTCTCCATCGTTAAAAACGCCGCCGTCTAGGTCATCAAGCGATTTTTGGGTAACACAAAGAGAGCTCATTGACTTACTTAGACTTGAAGACAACTTGCTCTCTTTTGTGACTTTCTTCGACTTTTCTGTTGATCCACTGAATCCAAGATCACCTGTAATGGAATGCGATTTTGGACGTTGTTGTTTTAAAATGCAGTCAAAACCTTCGCCTTCAGTTCGGTCATCTCCGAGTTGAGGTTCTTTCTTGTGTGTAGCTAATCGTTTGTTTTTCTCATTTGCTTGTTTCACACACGCTTGAGCAAACTCTTCTAAAGCAGCATCTTTGAAGTCCCAATCCGAAGGCAAGCTGCCACGTTTTGCTTTGTCCTTTATTTTAAAACCGTCTGGATTTAAAGAAGTGTATCTCTTATTCAAATTCGGCCGTGGTGGTCTTGGTGGTGGAGTTTTTTTAGAGCTCTTTTTCGACTGCTTCTCAGAGCACCGTGTTTCGTCGTCGTTTGTTTTTGAAGAACATGTTTCAAAAGACTGCAATTCTTTGTCAGTGTTAAAAGTTATCGTTTCAAGAACTGGAAATGCTTTGCTTCCCTTCAATTTTGTTTTATTCAAATACATTTCGTTTGCCATGGCTCCTTTTGCGTCATAATCTACTGTCACTCCGACTTTGTCGCTTGGTTGTTCATCTATATCTATTTCTCTCATGCTAGGAATGTTTGAATAACTAATATGTTCAAATTCGTATGTTTTACCAGACGTACTCTTGTCCTGCTGACATTTATCATAAGATCTTTGTTCTATGGAAAACTTATTAGTTAATCCCTCTTTTGAAATCGCTTGGTCGTCAGAGTACGCAACGTTGTCATCTTTCTCCGAATTACACTCACTTAATTCATCAAATCCAAAATCCGAGAGTTTACCAATATTATCGCTGTAGTCACTAGTTTGGCCAAAACTTTCCTTGCGATCTTTAGAAAATTCTTTGCTTTCTTTTTCTTTCTTTAGATAACTTTTAGCTTTACAACCAACTCCAGTAACAAGTTCATTGATCGCTGACTCAAGTTCTTTTATTTCGCTCGCTTTTGCCGGTTCATTTCTTGTTCTCATTGGTTCATTAGCGAAAGTACCAGACGAAACTGAACCATTGTTGCTGCTTATGGAGCTAATAGAATCTTCACTGACTTTTCTTTCACGAGCAAGAGCACGTAATGTGGCGCTTTCTACCCATTTATGTAGCCGTATCGTTATTTGTTCCGACAATTCAGGCATTGTTGCGAGTTCTTCGCTTCTCATGTGGAAGTTATTCGGAGAACTCTCGAAATCGCCTGAGGACGACTTTTTACCCTTAATAACTAAATGAAGATCTTGGTATGAATTAGTTCTGTGTGTGTTTTTTGAAAAAGCATGCGTATTGTTTGTGTTGTTCTTGTTAAAAAGTGAAGTGTCACCGTTAATGTTGACAAAGTGCTTGCGTGTTTCCTGCTCGTTATTGCCAATAAAGTTTAATTTTCTACACTCTTGTGCCTCTTTAACTCCACAATAATTGCCATTATTATTAATTTCAATGTCAATCGTATCACTTAAACTAAAATTTCGGTCTCCATTATTGGCATTAGAACGAAGCCCATAATATTTTTCCACATCAAACTCGCAATCTTTGCGGGATTTCTCGACTTCCTCGCAATTTAAAAGTGTAAGGTTATCTTCAGAGTTTGTATTCCTTTTCAAGCTTTGAGCTCCTTCCTCATGTTCAAAAGTATGCTGACAACAAGGAGCCGACATTTTTCTTGATAATTTTGTACGTTCAACTATCTTCTTGAGCTTTGGCGGCGTTATGCATGAAAGTTTTCTTTGCCGTGGCCTGTCTGAATTCATATTTTGTTTTGGTGAAGAGGAAGACTTATTTCTTTGTTCCTTACGAGGACAAAAGTATTCCGATTTAAATCCTTTGCAGTGTAATTGGCTTGCAGTACAACTTGAAGTTTTGTTTCTTTCCTTAACGAGTGAAGTTGCACCCCGTGAATCCATTTTTGTACTTTCACAGGAATGCTGGCAGAAAATTGCTGCGTAATGTCGGTCGACAAAGTCACCATTCGATTGTACACTTTTAACAACTTTAAAAAATTTGCATTTAAGAACACAACATTAAAAAGTATACTTTTTTAAACCCGTAGGTGGTCGCCGTTTCACAAATATATTCTTTGAAAAACCTTCTTTAAGCTTTTCCGTAAAACATTGTTGTAAAAAGTTGTGTCGTCGTAGTCCATATTTGCCGAGGTTAATTTGGAATGACATAAAAAGCTTTTTACGTCGATTATATATCGCAAAAACGTTTTGCAAAACCTGCCTGAAGCAGATTAGCGAACCGCGAATACAAGTTATACGACCCGGCTTTGAGATAACTTTTTTAAATGAGTTAAGTACTGGAATGAGGTGAATGACAAATTTAGAACAAGCTAACGAAAATACCAAAAATGTTAGATCCTCAAAGCTTTCTCTCCAAAACTTGTCATTTATTTTCTAACAGTTTAAATTAAAGTACTTAAAATGCAAATTGCGGAAAAAAATACGTTAGTGAGTTTTATTGCATTTTATTTTTATTGAAAATCAAACAAAAGCATTTATTTGCAGAGGACCGCCAACTGCGACAAAACTAGTGTCAAATGAGAAAATTTACACAACTACGTGAGTAGCTCAAACGACATACTATTTATCTTTTCGTTTAGATTTAACGGAAACAAATAAAAAGCGCTTTTTTACCCAGAACAAAGAGGAAACCTACATGAAACTTAAAGTTATTTTTCTCTTTCCATTGAAGTCGACCCTTGAAACAAAGAAAACTTATTTATAAAACTTACGCTAGCTTAAGTGCCAAGGAATGAGCTTTATTCATAAACAATTGCTCAACACGAGACTTTTATTATTAATCCATAAACAAACAAGGGATTTGTTCCACGGGAATTGCTATATCAATTGCTATTTGCGATTATCATAATGTCGTTGCGTTTCACATTTTCACGGTGGAATTTCAACTGTTCTTGAAGCGAGTAGTCTTCTAGGCAGTGTAATCTTTCAATGACATTAGCAACGAGCATGCGATACATGCTATCAGCGGTTCAAGTCCATTCCATATTGAGAGTATTTTCAGTACATACAATACATGCGATCAGCGGTTGAACGGAAAGTAGACTTAAAGCCCTGCGTGTATATGCGCGACCCCGCAAAAATGATAAACTAGTATGGATTCCTTAACCGAAATATTCATGAGTGCTCACGCTGGTTATTTTATCTTAAAATTATAGTACGTCACAACGCCAGCGGGTTAAAATATAAACTCTATCTGGCTATCGGTGAAATCTCTTTAAACTTAAGAAATCAAAAAATTATAATGTCTAGTTCAACTCCCAATTTTTTAAGGAAAACTATTGGATTATTTTGATTTATTTTAATAAATATCTTCAGCTTGGAAATGGTTAAGTATGCGGGAAAAAATCTTTGTTTTGACACAAGCTTTTCTTTTCTCAGAAGAAAAACTTCTGATTCCCTAATGGGAAGCAAGCCAATGACCTGATTACCGGAACTTGGTTCTTACAGATGGAATATCGAGTGTATATCCTGCTTATAGATGGAATATCGAGTGTATATCCTGCTTATAGATCGAATATCGAGTGTATATCCTGCTCAGCTGTGTAGTTGAATAAATATCTTCAGCTTGGAATTAACTAAAGAAAAAATTTTAGTGTTGACACAAACCTCTTCTTTTCACTGAGAAGAAAAATCTTTTGGGTCCCTAATGGAAATCGTATCCGTCTATGAAGGTATTGTTTTCATTTAGTAAAAATTAAAAGATTTAAACAACTTACTTTTTTTTGTTTTAGCAACCTCATCTTTTGTGTAATATATGTTGTGTTTTAAATTCCAAGTTTAAAGACATTTCAGCGAAGAAAAATGGCTCAGTTTTGTGCTTTTATTTTGTAGTTTAAAAAACCTTGTTATTATAGCAACGGGGCGCATTAAATAGGATAACATTGACAGTTTCTTCAGAGTTCTGTGTTCATATCTCAGTCATTCTCTTACAATAATAGTTAATAAAAAATATTTGCTGGCATAAAAACATTACTTGTCATATATATCAATGTTTGTACAAACCATAGCCATAGGGAGCCCCATAGCCAGAGGGAGCCCCATAGCCAGAGGGAGCCCCATAGCCATAGGGAGCCATCGCGAATTTTAATAAATAAATAAACTTTAGCATTTATATAGCGCCTTTTCCATATGGGGCCATTCAAAAATTATGTAACACTTTTTTTTACCCAAAATTGACACTTCCCTTCCCCCCTGTAACACTGTATAACACTTTGCTATCCCCCCTAAAAATTATATAACATTCCAGACACCTCCCCCTTCCCGGAAAAAAACTGTAAAGTTCTACCCCTGAGAAATTCAATGAAAGTATTGCTGGATTCCACCCGATGGCAGCAAAAACCTTACAATTGCGCGAACCATGCCCACCCCAATTGCATTTTTTATAGACACGGTGTATAATTTACATTTTTATCAACAAAAACAACACTCTTTAGTTGTACAAAATATATGATAAGACGAGTAAATACCATAAAATGGATGAAAGAGAAAAAGCCGGAGCACGCCAATCAAGTTAGATGACATAATAAATAATGCAGAGCATGCAAGTGCTTAAACGTTCTTGAAGATAGGCTCGGTATTTACTATCTTAGCATGTAAGCCAATAATTTAAATAATAGAGGTAAATTCAATAAAAAAATAATATGTAAGACTATAAAAGATTGATTTTTCTTTGAGATATCCTTTACAAATTAAGCACTTTTGAGCTCTCCCTCAATGGAGTTCCATAGACTAACACCACAGAATCGTATTGAAAATTTCCCATAATTTGTTCTTACTAAATTGTATGTTAGACATGATTGATATTAGAAACAAGAAGTAAAACACGATATAAAGGGGGTCGTGCCAATCCGGTTGGCCACAATCAAATGAAGCATGCATACGCACAACGTTAGTAGCTTGAAACTGTTACCCATGGAAAACTGTCACTCCCCGCTCAGCCGACATACCTTGCGGCATAGCCAACGATAGATACATGGCTAGCTTCTTCCATCTGCAGTACTTCTTCCAGGTGATCTTCCATAGATATGCTTTAATTCCTCATCCATAGCTGTAGATTGCGCTTTATGGAACTGCGATTAGAATAAGAAAGCAGTCATTGGTTTCTGTCCTTGGGCTCACCTACATTTATACAAATTGCACAATTGCACGCAATTTAGGTATCCTGCTGATGAACAGTAACTGGTTTGTTGTCATTTTCCTTCATTTTCAGCACCATTAAAGGTTTAGTTATGTCTGTTCAGAATGTATTTTTATAGAAAAGTTTTTAAAATTTCATGGTTTCCACACTCCCACGAGACACGAAAAATAGTGGACATAGCGGCCATGTTGGTGTACAAAGCTAAAAAACTAAATCCTTTTAGGAGCCTAGAGCCAACTGCACCAACCACGTCCCCCTTGGTGTACAAAACAAAAGAAATAATCAAAGTTCTTTTGTTAAGAGTACACCAACATGGCTGCCGTGACGTCAAATGTAAACCGGCGATAGATAAGTGTTACATCGTGGTGAATAAAAAATATTATTTTTAAAACTGATCTTTCAGACTGGAGTCTTACGTATACCCCAGGACTTCAGTTTGAGCCTTCAATCAAACATTCCTTTTTCAGCGCTTCAAGCTTAGATTGTTTTGGTTACCATGGAGAGTATATTAAATAATGGGCGACCCAAGCTGTCAGAACGGTCGCCATGGCAAGTAGATTAAATAATGGGCTACCCAAGCTGTCAGAACGGTCGCCAATTTGCTGCCCTCCTTTTTTGTCATTTAGGTTGTTTTTAGTTGAATTCCAGACTTACAATCACAAAATCAAAGACAAAAACCATTCTTTCTAAAACAAATATGGTAACCAAATTGATATCCTTGGCGACCTTTTCAAAACGTTCGGCCGCCAAAAGACAACTTACAATAAGATTGGAGGACTGCTTTGTTACTACGTCTACGGTGTGAAGCGTATCTATTTGTAAATATTCATTATTTATGTTAGATATCAAAATAACTTCACTCTTTGTACGAAATTACAGTCACCGGCGCTACACAGTGAATATGAAAACAAAACAAAAAGAATTTTATTGCAGAAATTTTGCAAGTAACGGGGACCAGAAAATAAAGGTAATGAAAATCAAACTAAAACGATTCTTTTCAGTTTCAGCTCTGAAATTAATTTATGAATTATACTAAAACAACTAATTGTCTAAGTTTAGAAAATGTTATGAAATATTCATATATTTTTTTAGTTCTCCTCAGGCAAATAAATTATGTAAACTGACATGCGGACACACCCAGTAACACCGCCTCAGATTAGGGACGCCTCTTCGATCTGTCATCGACCGATGAGAAAGAATACTGAGCCAGGTCTTTTGTGGAAACCCAGAATGGCAGACTCATATCAATGCTAATCAAATAAAGTTTAAGACTGAACACGATTTTTAGCCTGCGCGTAGCAAGTGTTTCCGTGGGTTTTTGGCCACATTTTCTATTTTGGCCGCGCAAAAGTTGGGTCCAGAGTAAAACAGTGAGAAAAGCAAGTGGGGAAGAGAATGAAGAAATTTTTTTTAAGGAACGTTCCCTTCCTTCCCCTCCCCCACCCCCTCCTTTTGCTTTTTTGCAACGGAAACGCTTGCTACGCCGACTACACGAAGAATACTAAACTTTATTACAATGGTAGGAATACAAATTCTAGGAAAACTACACTTATATAGTCTATAGAGAATGGTTGGTTGGGGAATATAAACATATTTTCTGGTTCTTAAAGTTTTTTTCTTGAGTAAGCGGACCCCAAATGGCCATGTTATGTTCTCCATATTATATAGATACAGAGGAAAGTTACGCATTTTGTGAATGAAATTTCAAAAGAACTAACGGCGTGCTTGGGGGGAAACTCTCTTGAATTTAGTTGACTACTAAGTACCATAGCGACCCCAACACATGAAAAATAAAAAGTATCTTCACTTCACACGATGAAAATATGATTTTTTAAGAAAGAATATATTTTATAGGAGTGTCGAGCCTGAAACGTTGAAATGAAAAAAACCTTCATTTAAGAAGAATTTATAAAGGAAACACTGTATTTTATAGGAATATCGATCCTGAAACGTTGCATTTTGGAAATAAAAATTTAAGATTATTTTAAGAGTGAGAATGTATTTCTGAACGTTGAAAATATCTTCAATTACAACTGTATGTCTAAGACTAAACTGTATCAAAACGTGGGTTTACCGCGGTGTAAGAACCTGTAAAGTTCAGAGTGACTTAGAACAAAGAAAACAATGAAGTCAAAACAATAGATAGAACAAAAAATATTGTGACAAAACAATGTAATAACTTCACAAAAAGAAATAAGAGAAAAATATAACGCATATAGCCCTTGGCGGGAATCGAACCCCACATCTCTGGTTTACTAGTCCGACGTGTTAACCACTACACTACAAGAACCAACCACGTTGGTAACGCAGCCGGACAATGTTATGTAGATGGTAAATGTAGGGGTTCCCAGGGCGTTATTTTTCTCTATTGGTAAGTTGAACACCGTGAATTATAGGTACGCATATATGATCTTATGTGTTGATTAATGTAATGGGAACGCTGCGTTACAAACGTGTTGGTCCTGGTGAAGTAGTGGTTACGAAGATGTGGGGTTTGAACGCATTGCCCATTACATTATTATTTTTGTCTCACGACAAGTCACTTTGATATTGTTCGCGACGTTTCGACTGCTACTACTAATCTTCTTCAGGCGATGGGGTATCGCGATGGAGTATCGCCTGAAGAAGACTAACACTATTAGTCGAAACGTCGCGAACAATGTCAAAGTGACTTGTCGTGAGACAAAAAAAATAATGAATTTATTAACTAACAGCATCAATGAATAATAATCTATTTAATCACACAAAAATACGTTTAGCCGATACGTACCTGGCAAATAGTATTTTTATTTAAGCTTCTGACAACAACAACAAATAATAATTATTCATACTCAGATTTTAGAGAAGCTAATTTCTCGATCCGAGTTTGACACAAATATCAAACCATTATACTGGTAGAAGGCAAACCAGTTGGCGATAAACAAGTGTGGTGAATATGATTCACCCAAGACAAACTCCAGAAAGCAGTCAGAGCAAGACTTGAATTTGGAACCTCATGTGCCAACTAGAACATTGGCCCGCCCGCTACCACCCAAACCTAATGTATTGCGTCTCTTCAATTTTACTTTTAGGAACTCTTCAAAATAGCTTCGGCGAGGTATTTAAATTATTTTAATTACTAGTTTTAGTGTTGCAAAATCGTTTAAACAATTTATAATATGCGCGAAGTTTTTCAGTATTTTTAGGCTCAGAATGTATAATGTATGCTCTGTTTTTATTGTGATTTGAGGCAGGAAGCATCTATTTAATCCAGTTTAAGAAAAGATGTGTACTATTTTTTGATAGTCAACGGTTTTTCTTCTACTGTTTTATTTCCCCAACTTCAGATTATTCTTAATTTGTTCTTTGTTCTCTAATTTATCACATACGAATTGAGACTCGATGTTCTTTTAAAGTTTGTTCTTGAGAAAAAAGTCTGTACTGTCTCAGCCCAGAAAGAGAATTCAAACGACTGATTCAAAGATGGTATACGATGAATAAACTATCACAATAAATGCTTGGGGCTCGGGAAGGCGCAGATACTTATCAAAAACTAAGCACCCTATCACACGAGGCCTCCCTTTCAACTATGATCTTCTACAAAATGAAAGTACAAGCAAAAGATAGCAAGATTATTTCTTGTCACAACAAAGAAAAGTCTCATTTTATCAAGGTAAGAATTATACAACCGATCATGATAGGAAACTTAAAACCAATTAACTTATGGTCAGTTTTCTTATGGTTTTAATAACTCGACTTCCATGCATCGCTTAATTGCTGTTTTATTGTTTAGTTAAATCAAATTTCTTAAAAATAAAACAAAGGGTATCATTTTCTCAAGAATAGACATTTGCAATGATCGCTTGTTTTATCACACACTCACGCACTCGACACTAATATAACCGTAGCTAACTAGCCGTGAACAAACATTTTGGCTGAGTAGAGTTCTGTTATACCAACTACTTGTCTTAATGATTAATGTCATATCAACTAAAGAATCAAAACAAATTTTAGAATTGCACGCTATTTAGTTACTCTACTGACGAATTGCTACTGTTTTGTTACTTTTTAGTTTTTAGCAGCATTCTATCTAGTTCTGTCTGTTCAGATATGTATTTGCCACGTCAATTCGTAAAGAAATGGAATTGTTTACCGCACGTTTTTGTCTTTCTCAAGGAAGAAATTTCATACTTCAATCACCGCTAGGCTAGTGGTAAAAGAATGTTTAGTTTATAATACCTAGAATGACACTCACTATAGTCTGACTGCAAGACTTAAAGCGTGTGCGCGCTATTTTCATGCAGCAAACTCGTTATCGATAGCACGGCTCAGGCAGCGTTTACACGTAGCCAGCTGTTTTTGTAAACGTACATATTTTTATCAGTTTAGATCAAGTGTTTACACGTAAACACCTATTTTACAGGCTATTTTCGCAAACGCTTCTCAAAGTGAATATTTTTGAAAGCGCTGGCTATACGTATTACGTGTAAACGGTTAAAGCCGGATATTTTTGTAAGCGCAAAAAAATGGCACACAGAGACCAATGTGATCGCAGGCTCAGCGATTATGCGCATGCTCTTTACCTATAGGTAACCTAAAAAAATTATATGTCGATTACTGTTTACGTGTAAACGGTCGAAAACGGATAAAAAATATAGCCGTCTACGTGTAAACGCTACCTCAGTGCTTGAAATTTTGTCTTCTCGAAAACAAGTTTGCTCGAATAAACGCGCGCGTGCTAGAAAACTCGCATGTACTTGAAATTATAGGTCATCTAAGCCATTTTAACCCTTTCACTCCCAATCAGTTATCAACACTCAACTTCTCCTTACTTAACAAATACAAAATACGACATTTGGTAGTGAGAAATTGAATATTGATCAAACAAAGTAAATTACTGAAGATTAAAAGTGAAATTCTCTCAAACTTGTTCAATGAAAAGTATGCACTCAAGTTGGGAGAACTTAATAATTGAACTGGAACTGAAAGGGTCAAAAGGACCTTTCGCAACAATGACGGCGACGGCTGGGACGATGGTATCACGGCAAAGAACAAAAGAAAATACAATAATTAAGTGCACGATGGAATGCATCAAGTTCGGCACCTGCTCGAAGATTTTGCTAAAATTTTAACGTAAAAAGATCATTTTTAGTTACTACGAGGACGTCGAAACAAAAACTTCCCAGAATTCCCAGCTTCATGGCAGTACATTTACTCGTTTGTTACACACGTTTGACATATAGTAATATATGTGTAAATTATACACCGTAAAAAAGAAAGACTGCTTACTATTAGCCTGCGAAGCAGCCGGCCCAAGCTCTTTAGACTGTCTGCAACGCAGGCTACTTACTATATATTGCACACATAGTTTAATGCATAGAAACAAAATCCTTATGACCCGCACAAACGAGTAATGAGTGAGATAGAAAAGTAATTTTATGTTTGCATTCCTGTCAGTTATAGTAGCGTTAAGTCCTTTACCCTCAGGGCGAGGAATAGCAGCTGATTATATCCTTTCGTATAATGGATGTCTCATTCTATATTTTCCCACAACAGTTGAAAAAATCTCTGCTTTCAAACCACAAGGTCTCTACTTTGATCCCGGCACTTTGCTGACATTCGAATATTTATGTGACCTTAAGCTTCTTTTCCGCCAAAGGGGGAGTCAAAGACTCTCATCCGCTTAACACTATACGGAATCCGGAGATAAGCGCCGGCCCCATGGGCTACTAGGCTCGTAAAAGGATTTAGCTTATAGTTATAGAGTTGTTTTACATTCAAAATTATTTTCTTTCTTTCTTTTTTCTTCTGACTCTAGGCTTGTAAAAGGAGCATAAATAAGAATTAACTGAAATCTTTAGAGTTCACCAGAAAAATTAAAAAACGTGAGTGCATCAGTTTCAGGAATCAACTCAATATAAACACAATCAAAAGTACATAAAAACAAACTAAAAAATATCCTAAGAGTTTGTCAGGAACCGCTTTAGCACTAAATGTGCTTCTAAAGTCAAGAATCAAGATTTTTTTCTTTCAATCACAAATTTTAAGTCTCTTTAACTGTCGGAGTTTTGATTTAGTGTGTTGAGAATGTCGGCAAATCTACTTCACCTGCAAAACCTCAAGTACCATGCAGCTATATAAATGAAAACTTGGTATTGCGCTCTGGTCCTGTATCCAAACCACCGAACTATCTTAAGTCTTTGTTGTATCAAAGTAAATAGTTTATCAAATAATGGATGTTAAAGGTTTTCTTTTTAGACCTGTTTGTAGTCTATTTTTGCTGATTTAGTCGATATTGGCTATGATTTATTTATTTATTTGTTTATTTAGTTATTTATTTATTTATTTATTTAGTCTTTTCCCAAACAAGGAAAGTTGTAACAATAGTGCATTGTTTTCAATCTACCAATAGCCTTCTATAGAAGGAACATTTAAATTTTGAGCTTTTTGCATTTCTCAGAGTTTCACAGTTAGCAGTTAAACAGTTTGTATAATTGATTTTTAGTTAAAATCTTATGTTTAACATAAAGACTCTTACATAAACAAGATATAATTCTCTTTCTGACATTCTTAAACTGAGGTACCTCGGAATCCATGCATTTCGTAAATTTTAAATTGTGAGTTTGAATTTCGAATATGCATTTGCCCGACACGATTGACTACCATAATGAGGTTTATAAATTGAACCAAAACAAATTCTAAAAATTCTGTGTAACTAAGTTTATGCACTGATAATTTTTTTTCTAACATTTATAAATTAAAGCACATTAGAATCTTTGAAGCATTCGGAAAATTTTAGTGAATTTAAATTTAGTTAAGCATTCACCTTGCCACGATTGAGACATAACTACATTTGAATTGAACTAAAACAAATTCAAAGAGTTACTATATAACTGGGTTAGAAATGATTTCTAATCTATAACTCTTCATACATTCATTCATAAATTGAAGTGCATTAGAATCTTTGAAGCATTTCGTAAATTATACAACATGAATATGAAATAAGCATGAACATTAGCGACAATTTAAACAAACCATTAAACTGCACATGATGAAGTAAAAGAAATTCTGGATAACAATTCTAAGCAGCCTTTAGCACTGAATATCTAAAGATAAGAATCTATCATTCTTTTTCTAACACTCTTAAATTAAGGCACATTAAATTCTCCGAAGCATTCCATAAATCTAAACCATGGGTTTGAATATTGATAATCGATTTTGAACGCTGAAGGTCATTTAAAGCCATGCATATTTTAATGCAACCTCTTAGACCCTCTATTTTTCTAATAACACCGCACGTATATTTTGAAAATAAGCAGTTTTTGTAAATAATATAATTCCCAAGATCTTGTGACAAAATTGTAAGAGAGAAAAAACTATCTCAAGGAGTTGTATATGTATAAGCTTCTAAATCTCTGGAGGACAGTAATTAGGTTAATGATTATCTTTCCTAATAAATGGATACTTTGAAAAGGAATCTTAATAAATCGTGAGCACATATAAAGCTCTTTATGATCCACACTGATTGAGCTTGCTGTTCTACCTGATTGTTCTCAATCAAATCCAAGTTTTAACTTAAAAGTTTTTTCGTAATACTTCGATTTTATTATAACAGAACCGAGATCTGAAATACCCTTGAAAGCAAAGAAATTCAAGAGTTACTTAAGTGTAGTTTTTAAAATGCATTCTTGCTTCAAATAAATTATATTCGTTTTGGTGTTAACGTCGTGAATATTTGCATAACAAAGGTTAATTTTGATTGAAAACTAAATGACTTAAAGCAATTATGCGTCCACCAAGGTTGAGATTACGCATTGAGATTTGAAGTGAAACTTTGCGTCAACAATGCCACAAAATTCTCTAACATTCTACAGTGGTATATAAATATTATTTCTTCTTACGCCAATTAACAATATCAGCCTCTTTGGAAGATATATAAGCTTTCTTCAAGACGCTTGATATAGTGGTGGCCCGATATAAAAAGAACTTTTGAAAGTTTTTTAAAATTTTGAAGCATATGGCACAAAGAACGGAATATTACATTAAAAGAGGGATTCTACAAGAGATAACTATCGACAATTTTATAACCTCGATTGTCGAAAATGCCAAGTTGATTGTTTGAGAGGCACTTGGCCACGTGCTGCAAGATCATGAATTCAACAGGAGACCTAAACGATGAAGGCCAATTCGACTTTGAGCTATTTGCAGCGTACATGGTTTTAATTCTTGTGTTCGTGGCTGTTATTATTAAATATGTTTTGCTAGCCTAGCAGATGAGAGTTCAGTAAAAATAAAGGCTCAAAATGTGACATCCTCTCTCCAAGGGAATTCTTTACAAGAAAAAAGCTATTGTGAATGATGAAAGCAGAACAGATATCGCCTTTGTTTTGAAAAGGAGCGAGTTTTTGCCATCAACTTAGTATCGGAATTCACGATGTGCTCCAAAGCAAATATCATTATTGAATTCTCGTGTGTATCTAATGTTCATTTTCTTCTTAGGATGGAAAACCAACCAGAACATCGTTCAAAAGTTTAAATTAAAATTGTTCCTAACAATTCACTTAATAACATCGGGTTTTTCCACATGGAGATATTGCATTCTCAAAGAATTAAGAACCGTCAATAATCAGTCAAAGAATATTGAACAATTGGATATTTTTCCACTGCTGTGAGCTAACGTAAACAAGACACAAACGCTTTTATAATCCAACTTAACTTTCAAAGAGAAATGTGGAATATTTTCATCAAACTAGCAACATTATTTGAGTCTTAAAGTTTGAAAAGTATCTTAAACGTGATTGAATATATGACGGGAAATTTTAAACACTCATAAAATGAGTCAAACAGTTCACCAATATAATATTATGGTTACAGACACTAAGGACATGACCGTGTTTAGAAAAAACATGGAAGTATTCATTGTCTGTTTAATATAAATACATAATACAAGCTGCAAGACTGTCGGAGATATAAAAACGAAGTTAAAAAGTATTTATATAAAAGCAAGATTCCAAGTCTTTTGCAGGGAACAATAGCAGGATTACATAATAAAAATAAGCATAAATTAGGATAGCAGTTTTTTTTGTCATAAATTATGGAATGACGATGCGTCGGTGTTTCTACAAAAAAAGTTTATAGAAAAAGGATAAATTTTGCACCGTAGTAAAAGAATTTGATTCTGAGCAGTTTCAGTCCTTCGTCGGATTGAATTAATTTTGCTCTCTGTCACGTCCCTATATATCAAACTCTTTCCGTAGCAGTTTTAGGGGCAACTATAGAATACTGGGCCACGTTGGTCCACTATTGTTTATGATTTGAATTGCACAGATAATTTTAAAGAACGACGTATATATGCGCGAGACTGAAAATGGCGTTGTTATCTATATAGTTGGAGCAATAATTCAATACATGGCCTCTTTGGTCAGTTTCATAAACTAATGGCTAGTCACACCGCGGTGTAAAGTAGTTTTGGAAGAGATGGTTGAATATTGATATAAAGCACATTCATGCAAAAGGAAATAATAAAATAGAGGTGTTTGAGAAAAAATATGTTAAACACGAAACCGCGCTAAAAAAAGGTCCTGTTGCAGGTAAATGTCACCTCAGTTGTTACTCAAACCCCGAGCGGTTAAGTACGCATGCTCATCCGCCTTCACTCTCTCTCTCGAAATTTCAAAATCAAGACTTCATGTTCATTTTCATAAGCTTTTGTTAATTTCTGTTTCAAACAGAAGGAAAATAATACGAAACATAATATATATATAATAATTATTGCAAAATTTCAGTTTTTAGCAGTTAAAGTAGATTTATTTTAGTATTCAGATGAATATCTTTATATATTTTTATCGAGTTCAGAGAGAAGTTAAACCGAATCTAATCTCAAAATTTGAATTTTGAAAGATGTCAAATGTAGGAGCCCTAACCCTTTTATAGTGCAATTTTCGCGTGTAAAAAGACAGCAAAACTTTAGGAACAACAGGAGGTTGATTAACCCTTTCAATCTCAGTTATATTTGTTAAATTCTCCCAACTTGAGCTCATACTTTACATTGAACACGTTTGAGAGAATTTTGCTTTTAATCTTCATTAGTTTGCTTTGTTTGATCATTTTTCATTTTCTCATTACTAAATGTTTCATTTTGAATATGTTATGTAAGGAGAAGTTGGGTGCTGATAACCGATTGGGAC